>JAULBP010035496.1:0-22877 GCA_032355345.1 Lepetodrilus pustulosus
TCAAACGTAAATAGTCTCAGACAGAAATTCGTTTGGCCATTATCTAGGCCAATCAACCGTGATAGTATGCCTTTAATGCAAGATTTCAATGAACGTAATTTAAGTAATAAACGCAATTTACATTCATTTAGGATACTTATCATCATTTTTTTTTCGTCAAAATACTTTTCGTCTAGCCACATTGCTGGACTTCATATCAGCAGTTATATGTTCCAAAGACAAGATAATTAGAACTACTTTCCTTTTATTCATATCAAATTATTATTATTTTTGATAACTATCAATTATTGGGGAATTAGTATATCAACTTTGGTGTGGACACATCAAACGTAAGTAGTCTCATATAGAAATTCGTGTATCCATTATATAGGTCAACACCTGTGATTGTATGCTTTTAAAGAATATGAAACGCCGGCGTTTTGGTCTGTGGCGACGAAATAGGTGATAGACAACTTTATGGAAAGAAAGGACGATTGGTGCACGTAAGTGGTATAATTATTAATATAGGTCTAAATCATTAGGCATAACATCACATATATTTATGGTTATTTTGGACTAGTTCTTAGCTACAGATGCAATTTACATTCACTTGACATACCTAACATCATGTTTGTATTTCCAAAAACCTTTCCATCGCTGAATGGTAGGCAAAATACCACTGCACCCTCACGACAATGTGAATCGAGTGTTTTTAACTAGCGGTATTCAACATGTATGTCTTGTTACTCTAGTATTGTCATACAAAGGGGCATACCTGGTATAGTCTTTCCTGGAATTCAAAGTGGTAGGACTCTATTTCTTAGAATTTCTTCGCAAATCTGTTGATGCTTCAAAGACAAGATAATTACAGTAGTAGTCGGCCGCACTAATTCATATCAAATATGAAATTTATGATAACTATCAAGTGTTGGTGAATAAGTACATAAGTAAAGAACACCTTTTGGGTGTACAAATCAAACAAAGATAGTTTCAGATAGAAATCCGTTTAGACATTATTTAGGCCAACCAGCAGTGATGATATGCCTTTAAATGTCATAATTTTAATTGTGTGAGCGAGTATTGTAGACTTGTATGGATGATATTGTATAAACATATTTCTTGGCATGTGAAAGCACAGCAAATGTGAATACTAGAATAAATATCGCCAATGTTTGAAGATACTATCGTATGTTATCAGGGGTCTAATACATGAACACAAACTATTTTAGTTGGTAACTACGTGTTGTGCATTGCAGCCTTTCTGCTATACGTGTAGTCAGAAACTTCTGGTTTAGGTCGAAACTACCGGTATATTCTCGTTTCGTGCATTAGGCGCCAGGCTTTAGAAATACCTCTGTTTACCAGTAGTCGAGTTGTTGTGTATTTTATCGCGTCATAAAGAGATAAAATCTATCATTAGTAAAACTGTTTTGACAGGTACCACGACGATAGGAGTGCTGCTTCAATACTCGATTAATAGCACTCGTATATTAGCAAGAACCGATGTCCCGAGATTAAGAAACGTTTCTAGTTCGATTTCATGCTCTCCATACTTGGATGAATTGGTCATTCAGCGTCCTTTCTATATCCGTTGTTAAAAATAACATTGTATATCTATTGGGATGATCAAATACGTCAGAACAACCGGAACGGTTTAAAATAAATTTGATAAATTCTAGACAACCGCATTGAGCTGCATTCATATTTGAGTCCATTTTCATAAATATTAAAGGCATACAATCATTGTTGATTGACCTAGATAATGACCAAACGAATTTCAGTCTGAGACTATTTACGTTTGATTTGTACACCAGAAAGTTGTTATTTCCTGGTATACTAAGTCCCCAACACTTGATATTTATAATAAATTTCATATTTTATAATAATTATTTGTCAGGACAAACAATGCTATTGTCTTTGATGTATTCATGATATATGAGAGTTATGTCCCCCTGCGTTAATACAAAGAAGGATGAAGAACAAAGATTGTTTAGGTTGTTGAAATTGAATTTTGCCTACCGTACAGCGGTAGAAAGGTTTTTGGAAGTGAATGTACTTTGTAATTGTAGCTAAGAACTAGTCAGAAACGGCCATAAATATCTGTGATTGTATGCCTTTAATACATGTAAATCAAACGCCTAAATAGTAAAAATAAAATAAAAAATACAAATCCAAGAAATACAAACATGACCATTTTCTTTTCATTAAAAAAAAAAAAATCCTTTATTTATTTACCATTTCAATTAAAACCATATTTTATACTTTTACTTGGTTGTCCCTAGTTATGCGAAAACATATCATTGTCCATTATGAATATGGAAAATGATCTGTTCTAATAAATCGAACAGCTTTAAATTTAATTATTTTTTGTTAATTACGGTACATATCAGTGTTTTTGTACCTCCAAACAACTTGCCAATGCTTTTGGGCCTAAGAAATTCATGATACCCTGATTCACAGAAACAACATTCCATAAAGTAAAGGATATTTTCATTAAGCTATTAATAAAAAAAATGGTAGTAAGATGCATTATTATATCTGATTTTTCTATGTTACTAAAATCATAATAAACTAGCAATTCATTTGCTAGTTACATGTATCAACAACATGCCATTAGAGCACCTTCAAAATCTAATAACCATGTACATTAATGATCTACATCACATTCTAACGTTAACATTATGCAACCCATAGAAAGATATAATGTGATCAACATAGCACACTTTACAATGCGATGTATATACAGCTTACTGTACATATGGAATAATCTTTGTTTGCCAGTACTATAAATAACAGTTGATATCTAAGAAACTATAAATATTAAATATGAGGCAGTCGTACATGATGGTGAAATGCAAGCAAATTGCTTTAGATGGTCATTATTAATACACAACAGTATTCAATACATGTGGTAAATAACAGAACATTGAAAGAGCAAATTGCCAAAAGAATTGTCAGTAAATTAATTAATTATTGGTATACAATATAACAGGATAACATGCAGGTATTGTCCAATACTCTCTAAGAGACTTTACAACTGGTACTCTGGTTATGATATTTGTTCATAACTTTCCTTTATAGCCATAATACTGTATCTACATATCACCGTTCATCACATATTGCTGGTAGTGTTTCCTTGCATCTTACTTCAAAATTAAGAGATGAATATTTTCAAAATTTGAAAATATAAAAGATCCTATATGATATACATACATCACATTTCCTCTCAGTATACATAAATCAGTATAATGTACATTGCATATAATTATTTGTGTCACACAGTATTAAAACTACATCCAGATCAGTCTAGGAATGTGCTAAATGGTGCAATTTACAGGGTTAATGCACACCTGTGTCTTCATAACAATATTCCCAACAGGAAAAGTTTCAATGTAAATAAATAAACTCATTTTGATTGATGTTTTGCTACAAAAATTGCTGTGTTAATCTTTCACCTAAATGTTGACAATTCATATTAATAAATACAATTTGACTGCAATGACTATTTCACAAGACGCCAATATGGAAGACAAGCATGTCAGGAGCAGTTTCATGAGTTTGTAGGGAAATATTATCAAACAGAAATAGCACCATATTGCTACCTTATATGCTGTAGGAATATAGTGTCTCAACAACTCTCCAAGTCGAAAATACCTGGACAGAGTTGCTTCAATATGACATACGGTATATATTGCACATGGTCGTATTCTACTACAAGCGCACCTGCACATATTGCAGCTTGCTATATGCAAGTCAGTCTTTTAAAATGGTTTCATCCTTGGTTTCCGGTCCTGCGTAACATGGGTTGTCTCCCTTGTCACATGTGAGTATTGCAGCTTTCCATGTTTATGTACACAAAGCCGGTCGCTGTGACAGTCTCTGCACCCTGATCATGTGAATCGTTCAGTCTGAAAACAACAAGAAATTTAAGCATTGTATATCCGTTTATGCATATTCACATAATAACTTGCTTAAAAATATTTGATTTCATAGCCTAATTGTGGTATAGCACAATAATCTCATATACATATATTGCTATATACATGTATTTGGATTTGTGAGGAACAAATATTAGATTATCAGTTGGATGATCATGAAAACAGCTTAGTATATAATATGTTGACTATGAAACAATTGCATATGATATATATTTAAGATAATATATTATCTGTTACCATTAGAAAGAAACAAAAAAACAACATATGCTCTTATTAACTTGAAGTTAAAAATTTAAATATAAAATATATCATTATACATGTATGTATATAATTTTATACATTAAATAATTTGATTTGATTGTGAATTATTGCTTTACTGAGTAAATGACATAAGTTTTATGATGCGTCACAAGAAGAGATGATGGAGAAAAGATGTTACTATGCTGCGATCCTCAACAAACTGGTCAGAGTATATTATTTAACAGTGCAAGACGTGTGTGAAGCGCAGATGAGTTCGTGAACCAGTTTAGCTACAGAGTCTTTGCGTACCATAGAAATTATGCAACCAATACTGATCAATATCCACAATGCTTCAAAGCTATTCCGAGAATATTGATGAGAAATATTATTGACTAGACAGTAGACAGGGCAAGCCAATATGTATGTAAATAGATTTTACGAAATTTTCTTTAATACAATATTCATATCACATAATGTGAATACACTTCTTTCTTTCACCACTTTTCTAAGCCCCGCAAAAGACCAAAAGAAATTAAATATTTTAAACAAATAGACACGTAATAAACTAATAATACTAAAAAGAGGATTATCCCACATTCTACTAAAAAATACGAAAATTCCAAATACAAAGGTGGGCACCATGGGTGAATTAACCTTCTTTCTGCTGGAGGCAGTCACAGATGCCCTAGGCTATAGATTTGTACATATCCAGCAAGAAGGTGGTCATAGGGAGTGTTGGTCATGCAGACTGTCCACATACTTGGCCGTGCCAATGTGCGTGCGAGTGCTCTGTCCATACATACAGTGAGAATGTTGCACATAACCCAGTGAACAACTGTAATAACTTCAAAACAAAAACAACCGATACACCACAGCAATAAAGGATGACATACAAAAACAATAACTTCCGAGTTATGAGAAATTACAGATTCTTCCTCTCATGAAATTAATGTTGGAAGTCACGAGCTTTTGCGTTAGCTTGCGACTTGCTAAATAAATTTCTAGACTAGAGGGAAAAATAATTTGTAATCTCAAATACCGAGTAGGTTATTGTTTTTATGCAACATAAAATGATTAAAATTTATCATATCATCTACAGACGACGGTCCATGAAGTTCAGAAAATTATAAGCATGCAACAAGATAGAGAATTACACACTGATACTGTTATCCTTCCGCAAGCACACTGGATATGATTGAAATTATAAGTTTCAATATTGTATATTATAGTGCATTCACTACTTAACAAGATAATTTTTCTGTCTACAATCCCAATAATAGAATAATAATGATATAGAACGAAAGAGACAGATACTGTAGAACGCAAAACATCAAATGAAATTAAACCAAGTGTTATGTAAACATGTCAATCAAATGTTGCAATCGACACCAGCTGCAGTGGAATGTCAAAGTAGTTTCAGTGAAGAGATTTATTAATTAAGCTAGCCAATCGCACCAACCGTGTAATATGAGTTCAAGATTAAACTACATATGTTGAATAAATATAAATAATGACAAAGCTATGCAATAAAGGTCACGTGGTTGTTCAATACACTTTAGCACAAAATTATGTGAAACTGATTCAAGACAATCTGCCACATTTATTTTATTTTTCCAAGTTAATCGTGTAATTTGTGTAACTTTCCGTCACTTTATATATTGTGTGTTAAAGAATAGCTGCTGTTATATTATCAACAAGAGACAGAAAGATATCCATAACTACCGTACATATATCTAGATTTATTTTAATTTGATTGCTTTTAGAAAAACCAAAATGGCTCTATTTTTTTTTTATTCTTTTGCTATTCTGGGGCTGTATTCTCGAAACTTCTTAACTTTCTTAGTGAGAAAAGATTTCTTCACAAATTAACATAAGAAGAAAACCATTTTGGCAAATTCTTAGTACTTATGAACTTCTTAGGACTTACGAAGTTTTGATAATACAGACCCTAACCTGTATAGAATGAACTTTGTTTTATTAATTAAAAAAAAAAGGACAAATGAAAGTCATCAAAACATAAATACAAAAACGACAAATATATATTCAAAAATATTAAATATACACCAAATAATATACATAAGAAACATTCAGTGTATAAAGAATACCTACTGACATACCCTCCTGTTTGAGAGCTGCTTGCACAAAATACAAAGTTAAGACGGCAAGTATTAACAAAGCACTCGCAACATAATACATGTATGTTAACATTCTGGTATATAACATGTCAACAAAACAGAGAGTCTATGCTAAGATATACACATATGTATACATTGATAGCAGAGTTTCAGCATTCACCGAGTACCAAGAATTGCCCAACAGAAGTCCAATTTGGTGCCATATATTAGGAGCGCCAACAAATAAAATGATACTAGGTATACAACGGTTAATACTAACCTTTTGGTAAACACCTAATAAATCCTAAATTTCTACTAGTCCTTAGGATACCTTTAGCATTGGTCATTTGGCTTTGGCTACAGGACTAGTGCTAGTATTAACCCCTGGACCGTATATGTATTTCAAAATATTTGGCAGAGCATGTTAATTCAATATTACTCGTTAAGACCATTTTAGATGTTGCATTATGCACAGAAAGTGGGATTACATGTATACAGATTAAGCACTTGCAATACAATGTAAAGCTATTTCAGTATTTGTGTTATTCATTATTTAAGCAACTTGTTAGAATAAAATCAGAGTCATAATAGTCAAATGTGTTTCATGCTCAAATCAGTAGGGTACCATACAAACATATACTGTCCATGCATAGAAACTGTGCATGTTAGGAAATAAATTAATAAATGCAAGGAATTAAAAACATATTACTGTATAGTATTCAGACATTGCATGAAATGCATAGCATGTAAAGTAAAGTATTTGTGTGCGGAAATCGTGGCACTATATCTTACAGCAGGCATGCAATCAAGATGCTAGCTAGAGTTGCAAGCCTACACTAACCTTGGTCATGTAGTTCTTCAGTCAGCATTCCAAAGCTTATAATAGAGACAGTAAAAGCAGAGGAAACAAAAAGAGTTATTACACAAACAATGGTACACAAGCATTTGTCATTAGTAAATTTGACAAATATTAAAAGCTGTTTTCATATTATCTTAACCAACTGTACAAAATAACATCACCTTTACTCAGATTCTGACAAGTTTATCCTTTAACCATTGAAATAAATATGGGGAAAATATATTGAACATAAATATAGTAATGAAGAGGGATGCAATACATCACCTTGTCATAAACACTTGTAACACAATGTATGTCCGTTAACATTAATACAGTTAATAGGGTTATCGTTTCACGAAGCTATCTTTAAGTACGAGACCATAGTACTCTCGCAGAGATCTCAAATAAATGGGGATCGTGCACTTATGTGAACACTATGGCCCCCATACCGGTAGTGGATGAGAGCTTTGTGAAACGATACCCTGAACTTCAAATTAATTGAACTGTTTTCAAAATAAATGTAGACATCTAATGCACTTTTATTAGAGCCAGACCAATATGAGAACACATTATATTAATACTTTTTACTATAACCCATCTCTTAAAAAACATCTGCAGTTTATGTTATTATTTCCAATGAAACAAATGTTACTTAATTTAAGTACATGTACTTTTTTACTTGTATGTCCATGATAATAATCATTAATCATTAATCATCAATCTTAAATTTATTAAAACAAATTGGAGTCTTTTCCTTACTTTTTAACTTTATACCTTTTTATTACATACATGTATTATGTTTTTGGTTTGTGTAAAACAAGTACCGGTACCGGTAATCACATTGGTCTGGCCTCAATATTACTCAGGATCATATACAACTTGAAAACCTTGTCAACTTGCGTCTCCTTTTCATGTAAATTCTGGGAGCACTTGCTTCGCTGTCAAATTTGTCAGCATTGGACTTGAACTGATGTGGACTCTTCTTCAAGGGATATCAACTCAAACTTTTGTACACTTGTTTCCTGTTGTTGTTTTGTTTTCCACAGATTCCACCATAAAGCAACATTATCAGCATTGTTGTATTTTGGAAATTTTATCGAATTTATGTTCAATTTATCCTACATTTTTGAAAACTATTTTCAACCTATCACAATAGTATCAGTTTGGTTAATTCAACATTGTAGAGTAGAGACTATAGTTACCAGTAGTGAATGTATGGTATGTACGAATAAAGCATTATAAAATATTGCTTCATTTAGTCCTTTTAATAGTTTAATACAATTTGTTACAATGTATGCTGACTGACAGAAGGAAAAGATAATACTGAAATATATTAATTTTTAGACTAGATTTTAGTTTAAGATATGAGTGTGTCAATTGCAGCTTGTTACGAATGTTAGAATTTTACAATGAACCTATTGGGTTCACTTCGGATTATTGGTTCAATGTGTCTAAGTAACATGCAATGTAAACAGTACCGTAAGTAGATTGTTCATGCATCTGAACATTACATTTGACATCGACAAAGTCATTTAGGCGTCGTGAGAACAATGGTAAGTAACTACTATATTAAATATGATAAATAGGTTATCCTATACTATTCAGCTAGTAAATGGTTTAATAGGTTATCAGTGCATTATGTCACAATTCAATCTGGCAAATATTGATAATGTAGCTGACAATTCGCATGGAATGTGATTGTTATGTGGATGACGGTGGGTCATATGTGACATCTATATACATGTACCATATTTATTCATCCGGCTTTCCATGAGAATTATTTCCAGAAACCATTAAAATTATTCATATTCTCGAAACATTTTGCAAAAATACAATTTTCTCCCGAAATAAATTCAGAATGCTTCATCATGGCTTTCAGTGACACTTGCAGTGACATCAGTAATCCTGATAACATACTAGTATATGCATATGAGTGCGCAGATGTGCTCCTAATATTAAAATATTCTTCATTAGTCCACTTCTGTCCAACTTCTTGATCCTCAACGAGACAATCCTATTAGTCTGGTCTGCATTTCATAAAAGGGTCTTAGCAGTAGTGCGGGCGTAAATCGAGGTATACATAATTTCCTGCTATAGTAGAAGCATGATGCACAGACTTATTTATGCCTGGTCTACAGTACGACCCTTTTGTGAAACGAGGGCCGGGGAATGACAACAGAGACCTGAGATTATTGTTGTAACATTTTATGCCTGACTAAGAAAATGACACATACAGTGTGAATGACTGGCACCTTGATCACAGGTACTAAGAATGATTGACCGTGTCCACGCACTAAGAATGATTGACCGTGTCCACGAGGAATCAAGAGAGCTGTGTCTCTAGTTACCATGGTTACTCACGAGGGGAAGGGAAGTTATGTACACTTTCGGTTTCTTTGTCCGTCTACAAAACATGGAACACAGCAATAACCTGTCCCTGTTTCCATGTCAACAGAAACTTGCAGGCAAAACATATATATCTTAGTAATTTTCACATGTCGTGCAGGCTAATTTTGTCGATAATTTTCATACTGATTCATTGTTTCATATATGAACATTAATAGAATTCACAGGAATGAAATGACAAACAAATTGATAGGGTTTAAGGAAATAAAAAGTCATTCTGCAAATAACAAAGTTAGTAAACTAAAATGTTCATCCATAAATTAACAAAATATATCATAAGCCCTGTAGCACATACCAGTTCCATTTTCATTTTGGAATATATATATTCAGAATATTTGGATAAAATGTTGTACATCATGAACACATAGGGTGGTTGTAAGTTTCAATGTTCATGGCATTTGTCACAGATTAACATAGGACTTAACATGTACCTCTTACTGGTAAAGAGTCCCACAAGAGTTCAATATGGAAGATAGACAATACTTTCCTATTCATGACACTTGTCAAATACGGTACTAAGAATGTTGCGATCATCCATATATTTAGAACGATGATATTTGAGAAAGCTAGTAAAATTATTATAATTGAGGTTTGTGCTACAGTTCCTTTAATGACACAGATACTTCATTCACATCAGACTCGTTCAAAATCGGAGAAGAAATCCTACAGAATGTCTCTTTAGTGTAATTGTAAGCAAGTTCAAGCGATAGAATCCAAAACTTCATCATAGCATTCCACTCTTAATATAATAAAATAATTTTCAATGTCAAACTATACAATCAAAAAGAACAATCATTAATTTATACTTTATCAATTACACAATCTTTTTTTTTATACTTGAAGTAACATGTCCATATTGAACATATTTATGACTAATTTTGGCTTCTGCATATGTTATTGGATCTATTCTATGGTTTACAGATTTCAATGTCCATTACTGAAGCATCATACAATATCATAGTTTATTGATATAATGACCACAATAACCGTAATAAATTGAATTTCCAGTTAACCTTGAAAATATCCCCCAATACTGCATTGTATATTGACACAAATGTGCAAAGATGTTCCATATCTAATAATTGTGAAGAAGAAGCCGAAAGATAATAACAAGACATGATCCTGTCCAGTATAAAACTATCTGTCCACAACAGAGATACGTATAAAAAGGGAAGCAACACAAATTTAAATGAAACAAACATGAACCCCCAACACAAAAAAAAAATCAACCCAAAATAAATAATAAGATAACTTGTGTCTAAATTGGATTACAATATTGTGTGAACGAAATGCTGGAAAGTCTCAATTTGTTTTTGTTTGTATAACATTATTTCAACAACTTTGCAACTTTTACAGATTTGACAGATTTTAAGTACAGGTCCCAAGATCATGAAACTTTTCCCCGAGTGATTTCATGCTCAGCTCAAAGTTTTATTCACAAATTACTATTTAAAACTGAGCTGGAGCATGAAATTGTACTAAAAAGATTTCGTAATCTCAGGGCTTGAAGCTGTTGGCTAGAAGTGAAGAAATATATATGATTGATTTGCAAACACCTGGTGTAAAATTGCACGCTACTTTTCACTAATAGTGTGAAACTCCATTAGCAAAGGTGGATAATTGAGCATGAGATTTGAATGAGTTTTTCTCCTCCAAACTATTAGTAAAGCAAGCCATTCATTTTAAGATAAAGGCAAGATCTGCTTGGAAACTAGACTCACAAAATATGCAGAAAATCTAACTTTTGATTTGCAACTAAAGAATCACAGTTCATGCAGGAATTTTCTAAAATATCCAAGGTTCAAACAAACATGAAAACCAAGTGAAATGTATGATGAAGTTTGGGACAGTGCAGAATAATGCACACCTTGAAGTCGCACAACCAACGTGAAGATTTGACAATTTCGTGAACTTTGAAGATTTTCGGAATGACAATGTTTCAATCCATTGCATGAAATTTTACATCTAAAATAAAAACACAGATTCCTATATAAATTTGATGTAACTATCACTTATATCCACATTCTCTGCACACTTTGACAAGGATACATGAACACATAGTCAAATCTCTACGAACAGAAACAAAAAGATTTGGATTTCAAGGGAAACAACTCTTAAAATGCACAATCATAACTGTACAGTAATCGGTGATGGTAGTGATGAAGTTATATACACGATGATCTGTGGGTAAAAGCTACATCTACATGACAAACTGTACAATTTCTACAAGTTAAAATATTGTCAATGGATAAATGAATAGGGGGTGGGGGTGGGGGCGGGATGGGAGGAGAGTTAGGGAGGAGAAGGGGAAAAAAAACACAACCAAGAGATATTCTGGAGTTAACCGTTGTCAGTCAACACAAAGTCTGTACACAGATAATAGGTCTAACATATTGCACCGTGTTTAGGAAGGCTAAAGTTCCCACTGAAATAACAACAGCCCTTGTGTTCGGGCACCACTGGTATAGGGATAAACATCAAGTCTGTTCACAAGAGTTAACTAAACCGTTCATCATAAGTGGATATACAGGATAGGTGGGGGAGGACATCGGCTACAATTGTACAATAACTGTTACGAAGTGAAAGTTAGTGTGTATTTCTTTTCCTTTAACCCTTTGACTGGCTGTTCTTTTGGAAACAGGAATACAAAATTAACTCTAAAAAAATTCAATAACATAGATGTACGATATTCAATGTTTTTGTCATTAATTATCAGAATTCAATAAGACAGTCAAATTTCTAACCCAACCCCACCTATTCTGATTCATCACCAATTTCACAACATTTATAAAATAGTACTTTTAATGAAAATGGCTTCAACCTATTGACTTCTCTAAACTTAATACAAATATCTAAATAATTAATTAACACAGTCAATCTATGACTGGTAAACCATCCTAGATATATTTATCAATTTACCATTTAACTAGCTTCCTACAGTTTTGATAATAGCATTAATGTTGGAAATAACTAAGGTTATCACTATTCAAGGCCAACACCACCACGTTCTAGATGCTATCAAACCATCAATTTCCATTGTCTAAAGTCAGGAGTATAGTAAAAAGATATCCGATACAATTCATAATATCAATACTGCAAACCTAACATAGGTCATCATTGTGATGAAACATACCTCTTCCTGTATGAAGCGACGTTAACCACAGAAACAGTAACTCCAACTGGAACCGTAAGTGGACATTCTTTTCAACTGCCCTAGCTCTCAGTTCTCAAACTGTGTTCGAAACGAAAGGAATGCTTTGCATACCTATTGCACAAGCAAGATAGATAGCAGTAAAGACTGCGATTAGTTTTGTGACATCACTGTTCTATCCCTGTTCTATCTGCACCACCAGGGCTCTGTTCCTTTCAGCTGGGCTGAGTGTTCTTGCACAGATATGTGACGTCGCCCAGTACACTGTAACGAGTGAATGGAACGACTCGCACACTGTTTGGAGCAAGCAAAATGGCGGCAAAGAGAGCCGTTAGATGTGTGACGTAATACTGTGTGGTCTGCACCACCTCGCTAGCTGTCTCGGACAGTGTGCAAGGTGTTCCATCCATTGACAAGTGTCTGTCCAGAGTACTCCAGATAGTGTACTGTGGTGAAAGGAACATCCCCTGTGACTAAGGTAGAAGTTAAATCTTGCCTTTGGAGTTTACGCCATTCCATACAGGAGTGCAGCAACCACTCTGTACACCAAATGCCCTTAACAAAAGCAAAGCAAGTCTCGTAATGGATTTCAAAGCAAGTAAAGAGAAGACAACTCCGGCTTTACTCCAGGAATATGGAAATGGCACCACTGACGACCGTGGAAACATCACCCAACCAAGTCTGATTCGCACGCGAATATTGTGACAATAGTATAGTGTGAGAAAAAAAAAATCCACATGGTGCAATTTGGGTTCAGTAAACATCCCAAAAGTAAACATATATTTTCGTGAGATTCAACCGTACTCCGTTCATAAACTGCACACTACAGCTTGGTTGTTAAAGCACAAACTGTGCACACACACATACACACACACACACACACACACATATATGACATACTCTTTGTAAAGTGTAAAAGTTTCAGGCAGGCAGCACATATTACAGGTACACTGCACAGATTCCAGGAACGATGACACGTACCATAGCACTAATTTCTGCTAACCTTTACCAACGTGTACAACATACAAAAACCAAAACTTTGGATTTCTACAGTCACCAAACCAGTATTGTTTTAATAATAATAATAACATCTATTGATAGAGAACAACTAAATATTGCACTAAGCACGGTTAAATGCAGATTGAAATTGCCCAGGACCTTGTTCCACAGAACACAGATCATAGCGCTACGGAAACATGGAGCTACGACTCGTAGCACTATGCTAGTTATGTGGAATTGGAGCCTGGAATTTTAATATTCTTTTCTATACTTGACAGCAATATTCATGTTTTGATCAATATGATTAAGGATTGCTCAGATATTTTACAAGTGCATGTACATCTAAATTAAGTTGCTAGAGTTTCTCTGTAACCATGGTTACATGTATACTCAAATTACTACTTTGGCACAGGAAATATTACGGGACAAGGGAAAGGCACAAGAAGATACCATGCTAACTGAAGAAAAAATTGAGTTATCTCCTCATTTTTTTATAAAGTGAACAAACTCATTGTACGTGTTCAATATTCCTTTACAACAAATACAATGATTGGCCACGCTTACAAATTGAAAAATACCACGTGAAATCAGTCAGAATTAAATGGAAGCCTATTTGTGTGACAAGAGGCTTGAAGTGGATTCGTAAAAAAATATTTTCCAATTGTGGAAGAGTTCAATCTTGCTTCTTGGTATTAAATTGAGAAAAGGCCCAGCATTACACTCAGTTAATTAAGCAGGAATATTAACCTTACTGTAATCTTGACATTAAATCACCATGCCTGCATTTCATGAAGGTGCTGGGTGGTCATACCGTTAAACATTGTGTCATTTCCTGTTACCACACGATTTAATCCTCGATTACAGTACTACCCCTTACGTGAAACGTAGGCCTGATTATTTTAAAAAAGATTGAAAGATTGGCTTATTTTAAAAAAAATATATTGCTAGTTGCTAAGAAGATGTTACACAGTGAAGTAACTAGTAGATATAGACACATGAGGATAGATTACAAGGACTTGTCGAGGAAAAATAAGGATAACACGCAAAAAATTTCACACACATACACATTTAACTGAAGGTAAATCTTGAGCATGATGAACACGACTCGAAATTTATGCAAGCCTCGACTAGAAATTGTTGAGCGATTATGACCTGAGCAAAAGCATGATGAAATGAAGAGAGTGAGCTATAGACTACTGATGTGTAATATCTACCATCGAGTGATTGTAGAGTTCAACATCACTGCAGGAATCTTTCACCCATTTCCGATGACTTAATATCTACCATTTTGGCAAAACTATATACAGAAAAAAACATTGAATTTTAGGTCTCATTGAGATGGAAGACAAAAACTAAAACAGATTGTTGTCCATCCTAATACATTTTGTTTTTAACATCTCCCTCTGACCACAGCTGGAAGAAAGTCAAGTCTAGCCATAGGAACTTTTCAACCATCTGACTTTAGTATTAGATCTACACTGAACTATGATAAACATACCGATAGCGACTCATAATCCACTGATAAATAGTCTAGCATAAAACTGTGAAACCACACTGCACAATTTCTAAAGATATACAAAATGTCAGAAAACTCCAGTAATAAATGATGCAACTATTGTCGCACACAGACTGTCCAAAACTGTCTATGATACAAGTATTCTAACTTTACCTACTGTTTATCCTAAATTTCTACATCTCTCTTCTGTCCAAAACTGTCCATGATACGACTATTTTCACGGCAATTCTAACTTTACCTACTATTTATCCTAAATTTCCAGATCTCCTTTCTCCAATGACCGATATTTATAGCCGACTCTATTTAACCTGTGGCTTGCTACCTTGTGATTGTGAATCAGCTCACACCAGCAGTATCAGCCGGATGGCAAACTAACTACACCCTGATTCTCATGGAGACGTAATGCATAATTCATGGTTCATCTATACCTCTACCAAAAATGTACATGACACTCAATTTTGATTGTCTTGAAAGTTTCAAAATTTCTTTTGTATAAATTGAGCAATGTACTTAACATGTCCATCTGTATCTGTGTGATCAGATATCCATGAGAAAATGATAGGAAATGAAAACCAAAATCTATCAGCATAAAGTACGAGACGTTAATTCTATTTATTCTATGTAAAAAGCAGGAGTAGAAATGGAAAAGCAGAGGTGTAACCAAATACTGAAATGTATGCATTTATATTATTAGAGGAATAATTGCACAATCACAGAGAAATTCAGGATTGCTGAGCATTAAATTTGTGCATTAACAATAAGCTAAAAAAAATAATCTATTCTTTCAGTTATGTCGAACCTTGAGCACATGCCAGCATATGGATTTGGCGCTATGCAAGTATTCATATTATTATTAAATGCTGACGTACCCTGGCAAAAATGTACGAAAAGTAATTGTGGCATTATAGATGCAACCTCATCCCATTTCAACACAGGGTATATTTAACTGAAAACTTTGTGAACCAACTGTGTCTAAATTAATTAATAGTTTAACCTTTATCCTCCTGGTGGCAACCAGAGATGCCATAATTAGTGGCAATTTCAATTAATCCTGCTGGGAGAAAATTGCTGTCTATATATTCATGCAATATACTCCCGCCTTCATTTCTTTGTCACATACAGGAGAAAGACACCTGCATCAATGTCTAAAAGAAAAACCAATAATATCCTTTTAATATCAATTTTGGACAGCAGATTGTCTACTACTACAAATACAGTATAAAAAGATTTGGCCTGTGAAGTTGTTTAGTGAGTGAGTTATTGTTTTACGTCACAGCAGGAATTTTTCACCCATACGTGACAAAACTTATCTTAAAGTGTTTCTGCATTTCCTCAGTATGTTTGTAATGCAGATTCCTCCATAATAAGACACACACATTCACCAACCCAGCTACACCTGAGCCATTTCCATGGCCTGTAAATGTAATACTGGACCGGGACATATAAGGGGGAGGCGGTGTTCTAACATGGCAAGAGGAATCCGAAGCAATGGCACAGCTTCATGTTTGATATGATACGGAAAACGAAAAAGCTATGGGTGTACAAGGGAACGAGAAGACGAGTGACAACGATACACAGCCCCACAATGATACACAGCCCCAGAACGATACATTTGCCCCGAACGATACACACCCAGAACAATGCACAGCCTCGGGATGATAGATTTCCCCAGAACGATACATAGCCTCGGATGCAGTCTAAACAACCTGATCACAGTTCTCTTATCAAGTATCGTCTAAAAGTTCCTCTCTTAAAAAATAGTGTCCACACTTTACGAGGGCACGTGTGATACGATGTTGTTCCGAGTGAAATATGTATATAAATACTATATGTATATATAATATAAAACCCTATTATTATGGGATGAATGAAGATGAATGATAAATTACCAGCAATCGTCATCAATCACAATCCAACAACGACTGCCAAGCGAATAGTAAATTATGCAAGTACACATGTATCTGAATAATTATAATAGCACAATTTCAAGAAAACATGTCAAAGCTAGAACTCATGAATGTTAACCTTCCATTTAAATAATTTGAAGCTTTTTCTCGATAAATGTCAGGTTATTAATTACGCCAATTCTATCAACATTAAGATCCACATCTTTCCTAGATGCCATCACAGCATCTATAATATTGCATTGATACAATGCTGCTGTAAAAATCCCTACATTCAGATCTATTGTGACCTCACATCATGTATCTCTGCTAGCCAGCGGTGCGATCACGGTATACATTCATGTACCGTGACATTATTTCCTCAAAAGCGATTGCATAAACACTCAAATAGACATTTTGATTTTCCCCGTCAACACTACAAATCGTAATCCAAAACGCATCTCGGAATCTTAATTCATTAAAACCGACTGATCAATATATATATTCATATGTGGTGTTTGTGGTGATGGGATGAACCAGGAGTAGTGACTATTATATCTGCCACGTGTCATATAATATCGTACTCCACTCGGTCGGTCTGGTAAATGGCTGCGCGGTAACTGTACCTATCGGAGAGACTACGCTGAACTGGCTTGTCGGGGAAGCTGATGGGGGTGGGGTGGGACATCTGGCGGAGGTCGCTGGCCACGCCCATTTCCTCGTCCTCCCCGATGGCAGTTTCCACCAGCGAGGGCTCTAGCTCGGGAACTGTCGTCATTTTGGCTTGCAGGAGATACACATAGGTTTTGTACCGCTTAAGCTGAAACGATGATAGAAGCGTTGGTTAGCCGGCATTTTTACAGACGTGGTCAATGTAATTTAAATGGTACATTGTTTCACATGGCAATTCCTGACTGGATCAAGTGAGCTAAAATTAAAATGACCACTAGCCATGCTAAAAGTTATTCCAGACTAGCTCTCAGGGCCACCTTCAAAGAACACGCTATATTTTAGGTTTATCAGGCATTGAAAACAGACAATTTTGATTTCAGTAGGAAACATGCATGGTGCAGGCTTAAAGTCATCTCCAGGACAAATAAACCAATCCCAGGACAAATAAACCGATTCCCAGGACAAATAAATCGGCGAATTTCCAGACAATTTCCATGTTTGGGCTTATACAGTGCTTGTCCGTCAGCATACCTCAAATTCGAGGTAGGATTCTTTCTCCAGGAAGTCCTGAATGACTCGTGCCTTGGTTCCCTTTTCGGGCGCCATTGCACGGTGCTGGTGCAGCTCTTCTTCCAGGTATATCACGCGTTGTTCGTGTGTGGCCAGCTGGTCCTTCTGCAAAAACAAATAAATAATCCTCATATAGATCTTGATATTCCAGTCTTTTGCTTGCTGCTAGTGCTAATATCTGAGCTATGTTTTAAAACATTACACACATTTCTTTGCTTGACAGCTCATGGTAAAAGATTTTTTTAACTATATTTATCCACTGATCACATAAAAATCAATGTTTCTCCGTTAAGTTTTAAGCCTTGGCCGTGAGATTACAAATATCTAATGCTAAAATTTGGAATGGGGATTGCGAACAAAACATTGTTGAGTATGGAATCATATTAAGAAAACTTGGTTGTTTCGGGGTCTAATATAACACTAAAGATAACTAACTACATGTTTACATACTCTCCAGCAAAGGTTTAAAAAATTACTAGTTAATCCACAAACTTCCACTAAATGGACAAAACAAATCCCATTTCAAAATAATGTCAGCATTGTCGCTAATTACAAACAGTGATTCTCTTGCTACACTTTTAAATGAGAAGTGCATACCATATTATGTCTTGTGTAGGCTGCCGACAACAAAGGTCGCTGGAACCTGGCCTTTGACCCCACACCACCAGGAAGTGGGGGTGCAGACAGCGTGGAGGCCACCATGTTGATCGTGTCGATCCACTCTTGCAGCTCTTTGCTGTCGCTGAAAACGGGCGCAACATTGTTCATGATATTACAGGCATCTGTCAGTATCTTGGTTTGAAGACAGTACTGGATCTACAGTATGTGGTGGCTTACAGACTGAATGATTGATTGAATTATTGCTTTACGTCGCAGTGGGAATATCTCACCCATAGGTGACGAGACTGAATAAAACATCTGGAAAAAATATAATTACATAATTTTTACGCGAATAGAATTCGTAATTAGATTTACGTTCTCAATAGCTACCCAATTTATATCTTAAGCAGTACAGTACAACGACTACAAACATTGCTTCGATGTTCAAGATTTCCAAACACGGAATTCATGTGACCTGGCTCCGAGATTTACGAACCTATTTGAGTACGATTTCTTGCTCAAACTTAAATTTTATACAGGAATTTATGTGTTATCTTAAATTTTAGTCTCTTGAAATCGCACTCAAAATTGTTTAAGCTGACCTGGTCTGGAACAGATACTCGGACCAATCGGCGGTCTGCAGCCGGAGCACATGCTGCTTCTTGGTGTAGTCAGTGGCCTTGGTGGCCAGGGAGTGGTGGATGCGGATGGAGTTGTTGGCGTTCTCCACGAAGCCGCCCTTCTTCAGCTGGTGCTCGTCTTTGTACAGGTACAGCACCATGTCTCGCAGCACAGCGCAGAACATCCGCCAGCTGCGCTTCCCCATGGGCGCTGCAACACGGGACGACGCCACACGGTTTATTGACCAGGGGATCCTTTCACGAAACTCTCTTATCTACCAAGAGACTGGTAGCGCTCTTTTCGCAGTGTATTAGCTATCGGCAAAGACAGCGCTACCAGTATCGTAGTAGATAAGAGAGCTTCGTGAAAGGATACCCAGGCCAAAGTGGTAGGGCTTACATCCTAGGAGGTGGCAGGGTATCCTTTCACCAAGAGACCATAGTACCATAGTGACCTCTTAGCAGTGCGTTAGCTATCGGCAAAGAGAACGCTATAGTCTCTTAATGGATAAGTGCACGGTCGACCGCTCAGGTTAAAGTGAAGCACGCTCGAGCGCGGCTGATACTTGGATGGGTGACAATAACCTGATCATATCTAGGATTCGTTCCTCCCACACTGAATCACAGGCTGAAAAAAAATGTGGTGTCACCTTAGGCAAGTGGCTTAGTTACGAAAATGCCTCTATTCACCCAGCAGAGAAAGGGTACCCGGAAGGATAAGATGGACATGTGAATGATAACCTTGACGCACCTTGAATAGCAGCTCGGTTGTATACTCCCCAGGGAGTTGAAAAGGAATTTGAGTGCACAGATCTGTTGACCGGGGTAACAAGCGCATTTGAGCAGTTGTTCTGGATATTTGCGCTTCATAAATGTATAATAATAATAATAATAATAAGAGAGCTTCGTGAAAGGATACCCTGGAGACAGGGTTTAAGGACACACTTATGAACTAGGACACAGGCTAATGAACTAGGCATTGGCTTATGATCAGGAGACGGAGTTCATGGACCAGGTGACGAGGCTCATGGACCAGGAAGTGGCAGACACTATATATATATATATATTGTATAGAAAAAGAAACTGTGACTGAATTAACATACTTCTCCTTCCATCCATGTCCTTGCAGCACTTCCTCATCACGTAACCTTTCTTGTACTCTGTGGTCTTCTCTGGGTCAGGTGTCTGAAACAGAACAGTTTTTAAGTGTCTGAATGAATACCCGGGGCCGAGTCGGGTTTATGAAAGACTCGAGTCCAAACTTAGAACTCGAGGACCCTCAATAACTCTTATGTTTTTACATGCTAATAAAGGTATATGGTTTGTATCCTTCACCATGTGACCACCTCATAAGAGCTATGGAAATGTCGTCGATGTATGGTCTATCAAAGAATAACAATACTTACTAGAGTTAACATTAAAATGTTTTCATACATGTGTTATCAACTGAACATTGCTCATCTTATATACTGTCTTCATCAGTATAAATACAGCATATATGTACATGTACTTTGAAATGGTTGATTTCAGCAATTGTATTTAACTTGAATATTAACGAAACACAGATGGTTGGGTACTCGAGTCCGAGCCGAGTCCCAATCCCTTGAGTATGCGGGTCCGAAATAATGGACCCGTTCAGGTCCCAATGGAAACGTCCAATTGTGATTTCAGCAGGAAAACAAACCCAGGGTCTGGGAACTGCAGGCCCAATGCAGATGAGAACCAACCAACTACAACCAAGGCCACGCAGAGAGAATACTTACATCTAGGTAAGGATTATTTCCAATGATTGGGACGGCAGAAACTGATTGAGAAACATCCATATTGTTATCGTTCTCAGGAATATAGTCATCACTGAAAATTAAACCAAATAATCAAACATATATTAATACTAGTAACCAGTTACATCCATATTTGTTGATAATTACTGGAATATATAATTACCATAATAATTCAAACCTTCTAGTTCAAACACGTAAAATACTAGATCTAATATGACCGTTTCTTTCCCAATCATAGTTGTATATTAATCCAAACAGGATCACTTTTCAAATTAAAATATATTTTTTTAAATTTAAAATATTTTTGAAAGCATTCGTTTAGTTACCATTTTCAATATTATCTTGTCAATTTATTGAATACAACATGCAAAGATAACTTACACCGCCCATTCAAGTTGATCGGCTTTGATCGACAGATAGATGGCTTTCAGGACAGCACTTGCGAAATTATCTCCATCGTTCAATTCAGACAAATTATCTATAAACTCTGAACAAGTCATCTTCCTTCCTCCAAACTGCAAAAAAAATAAAATAACATAATAATATTAATAATGATACTGACTATTAACATAATGAATGCTTTATGTCACAGCGGCGCAAGAGATATCTTAAGGTGGATTCGCGCAGGTCGATCAGTAGTAACGATGCATCTAATCGCACTGTATGGACGTATATGTGATGCGATTCACAACGAGCGAGATTGCATGACTAGAACAAGTCCAATCGAACTACAATCATCGTACAATTGATCGACCAGTGTGAACGAGCCTATACATAGACAACAGGAAAACCCATTTCTTCAGCAAGAATCAATGTTGTTTAAAAAAATAATGTTGTTAGATACAGTTGGAACTATAACAGACTGCTATTAATACATTACCCAGTGTTTCAAATAGAGTGGGTCATTTGAAAATCTGCAATGTTAAAGGTATCTGTGGGATGCCCTGGAAATTCCAGATTTTACTACCATTAACATTGTACTACCATTAACATTATGAATTTCGAACAATGTTACCTGTCCATGTAAGTCTGTGTTGAGCAGCATTATTGCACATGTTAAAGTATGACAAGCATCTGAAAAATACAAACATTCTAAATTATGTACATTCTAGCATCACCAACAATAATGTCAACGCATATCGAAATATTCATAAATTGCATATACAATATGAAAAAGAAATTAAAATTAAAATCAAATGCAACTGTAAAAATTGGTAAGCAAGAAAATGGCATACCTTCCAGGGTGTTGAGATCAAGTGCGTTTAGACATGAATCCATTGATACAAGATAATAACATAAATAATTACTATTACATGTACTAAATTAATGAATTCATGCTTTACGTCGCAGCAGGAATATTTCACACATACACAACGACTCCCAACTGTAACAAGTCGGTACAGTGACGTCACATGTACGTTTCATTTTTAATCTTTCCTTCTTATCTCTCCTTATTAATCTTCCCCTTTTCATGAAAATATGCTATGAAAGGTATCTGTGCCCCCCCCCACACCCGCCCCCCCAGAAAATTGCAGAGTTTACCACCATTAACATTGGGTCTATGGAAAAT
>JAULBP010035497.1:0-13440 GCA_032355345.1 Lepetodrilus pustulosus
CCTCATGAACGGGTTCACGGTAATGATGATGATGATTATGATGATGATGATGATGATGATGATGATGATGATGATGATAATAATAAAAATTATTATTATTATTATAATATGAATAATAATAATAATAATAATAATAATGTAAACATCTATATTACGGCAAATCCACGTTTTAAAACATGCTCATAGCGCTACATTATTACCCCGATCAATGAATCAGTGTACTCTCATTTCATTCTCAACTCCCTGGGGAGTATACAACTCAAGCTGCCTCGAAGGCGCTAGAAGGTTCATCATTCACATGGCCATATCATCCCTCCAGGCATATTAGTGTGTAGTCGACTTTAAGCAATAAAACGATCAATGCCGCAAGCCTGGTTAATAGAAACCGTTCACTACGGTTACGTTATTCATCGTAACTATCTGCTACTTTGATACTTAGAAATCCAACCCGGTTGACATTATGAACATTACTAGCATTCATTTTAAATAGTGCACGTGTCACGACAATTATATATACAGAATGTTGATATTAAATAAATCCACAGGAAAATGATTTCATCATGGCTTAATTACTTATCTCCAACAATTAATTGTCTATAGATGGTTCAAATTTAACGACGTATACTATTTTAAAAAAATTAAAGAAAACGTTTATGCTTAAAAGAAATTCTTACTTTTCTACATGGCTTCGGGTTGATTTCGAATGACTGTTTGAACTTCCGTCGTTGGCTAGTGGTGAGAATTGTTCGGGGTCGTTTCGGTCCCTTGTTGGGCGTGTCGTGCCCGTCGTCGTCGAACCCGCAGTCGCTAGTGTCACCTGAAGATAGGAACACATGAACACATGAACATATGACACATGAACACAAATCCTCAACAAAATAAATTAAGCGCCATTGAATATGGAAATCTTTCGACCAAATTTGGAAATCTTTCGACCAAGTCTCAGCATGAAAACAAGTTGAATGAATTGGTGTAGCTGGTAAGTGAATTTTTTAATTTAATTCTCCAATCTTGATAACCACTGATGCTATGTAACTTGTTTTCTGATTGGAGTATACAATGTGTTACAGTCAGATTGTGAAACCAGTCATTTCGTTAAAAGGCTTAACTTTTCATAAATACAAGTTCTTTGAGCGTATTAACCAATCAGATCTCCTGATACTCATTGACTGTTTTTGTATTTCATTGTAGCTAATATTAGAGGATGTACAAACATAACACCAAGGGATTCTACTCACACTCGCTTTTCGGACTCATGGACATCATGTTAAACTCTTTCTCGAAATCCAGCCTGCAAAATAATTGTCCGTCTTTCACAACAAACTGGTCTCCTTTCTGCAAAGTATGACCGCACACGACGCACACGAAACAAGGTACGTGATACACGTAGCCGACAGCTCGCATAACCAGTTCATTGGCGGGTACCGTCTGTAGGCAGCCATTGCACTTTGCTCCAAAAGTTCTGAAATATGTAAAGGCGGTTTATTAGTTATGGAATATTCACTATAATGTTAAGCATATACTGAAATACATTATACTTTCAGAATATACTACTGTATATTCAATATTCACGACAATATTCATAATATAACACAACCCATTATTTATTGTGCATTTATAATGTACTCTATACAATATGTACAATACTATTAATTAAATAATACAATTTGTAACTATCATCATTGAATCATATGAAATAATATTATTAATAGGTTAACATAAAATCAAAAACATTTGGCATTGAAACTATATGAGCGTTTTTTATAAATATTTTTAAAACTCGGAGATTATTATCATAACGAAAATCAAATCACGTAGCATGATGAGAAAACAATGAAACTACTACAATCTTTACATGAATAACTGTTGATCAAAGAGTGCTTTTTTACAATATCTACATCAAACATGACCCTGTTTTAGTATAATCTGATTTAGTATAATTTAGTAGAATCTGATAATTTAGTATAATCTGATAATCTGTTAATAGGGTGATAACATGTTGACATTAGATTTATAAATGCATGCATCTATATAAGCACAGTAGGGTCTGGTAAGTATAATGCTATACAAAGCACGATATCGTCATCTCGTTCTGATCAATATTGAAATAACCCTGACTTGATTACACATCGATATGGATATTGAAAATTACGAGGTACACATAATTGTTGGACGACGCGCCGGATGCACCTGTATCTGAATGAAGATAGAGAAAGAGAGAAAAACCCAAATAACAATAGGACATCACAAAGACTATTTCCTATCTCTACCGACCGTGAATTATTCTATTCTACAGTACTGCGTTACAGTTAGTTTATACCGACATGCGTTAATGAAACATATACTGAATACAAAACGTGATAGCAATATACACACACACACAGACACACACAAACATACCGAGGGTGTACTATGCTTTTAAGGTGCAAATTGCCTCTCACAAAACAAATCCAATATATTTCTAAACTCGGGTTACCTCGTCAATTCTCGGAGAATCGGCACCTGCTAATAATCAATACACGTAGAGAATGTATGATAATAGGACTACAAACTATCTGCTTGGCGGACAATGTGCTGTCTTCTCACGTTAATGTTCAGAACCTAATTTTGTATAAACTTTAGCAATATAAGATGCTCATTGGGCCCACACGCATGACAGCGCACGATTACGGTGCATTGATGCGCGCTATCTATACAGTAATGCACATATTCTTCTACTCACGAAAATAAAATAAATACAAACATTCTCCATTCTTCTTTTTATTATAATAACAATAATAATAATAATTATAATTATAATAAAAATAATAATAATAGGACCTATTCTCACAGACAGAGAAATCAAACTGTTTTAAATAAAAAATATTCTAAATACATAATTCCCTTAAAAATAACAGCTTCACCATTGGAAATTAAGTAATCGTAATTATAAGATTGTATCCGTATGAACTGAAATAGATCGCTAGAGATTACATATACAGATGACAGTTGTTAATGTACCAACTTATACCTGTATACTTGATCAAGTACACATCAATTAAACGGTTATTAATAATATTTTCACACAGCATGCGATATTGTAAAACTTCAAGGATTACCCCGCATAATGTACGAAACCAACGTGTCAAACCGAAATCTATTTATCGTCATTGACAAATTCACTCCAGTGCGATATGACTACTGTTTATCCTGTCGCTGGTGAAATTTTCTCCAAGGCCAGCCGGCTAGGTTTCAAAGTGCTTTGGCGGACAAATTCTCTGACTTTTCCGACACAAAGCTTTCGTCTCATTTATCATAACTTCGCCGGAGAACTACTAAAATATTTGTCCACGTCCCCTATTCAACTAAGCCAGATGTGATATGCCGCGTCTATGATAAATTGCATATCTTCTATCGAAATTCCTGTAAGTTTACGATTTTGAGTTGGTATCTCCTCTAAACCTAGCGTATGTGGAATGGGTTCCATCCGCGTGGTCTGACAAGACGTCAGCTGTGTCGAGCGACAATCCGAGTCATCACCATACTCACGTAACTAATTAAAGGTGGTTTACGAGATAAGTGCATCCTGTGCGTCCGCGTGCGCGTATGTGTATGTAAATCGAATAACGCGCTTATGCTGATGTAAAAAGGAAATTAAATACTTGACATAGAAACTTAACAACAAATACAAATGATTTAGCTTGGACTTGTTCTTCCGTTTTTCTGAAATTTCAGTTTGTAAGTGGGTAAAGTTTCTTTTGGCCTTAAGCATAGATCTACGCATTAAAGGAGCAAATTAAAAGTAGAATATTTGAGGATTTTAAGTGGATATTTTGTAAATTTGCTTGCCCAATCATTTGGATGTTTTTTTTTGGTTTTTTTTTGTTACTAAATAAAAAAAATACTAAAAATAGTAGGCTATAACAATTAGGGTTTATCTGAGACTTGTGATGCGAATATGAGTATGACGGACACTGATAAATGTGAAGTCGGGTAGCTCTACGACAGGCCTAGAGGCAGGGAGGTGTGGTAGTTATGCACATAGTGACACACGACTATTAATAACCGTGAATCTTAGCAGATAACCTGCTGTTCCTCCAGATTTTTCTCATGAATAATCACAAAGAACCGTATTTCCTGACAAAAGACATCCTCCGAATGTAAATAGACGCTAATTATATTTTTGTATATTTTTGTAAATTAATTAGAAAGAATCACCAAATATAAAAGAAACTAGATAAACTAAATCCTACAAGTTGTAATGGGATGACTGTTCTGCGAAATATTGCTTGTGTTTTCCGGTCTTCTTTTATCGACAAGAACGTAATTCAATTAAATCCTTGGAGAAACAATACACCGCTTCCACGCCGTCAACTTGTCATTATTAGTCAAGACGTCGTCAAAGGAACGAGCAATATCGCCGTGCGGAGAGTTTTTGCGCGAAACAAAATGTCCACAGATGGCCCAAGAACGTCACCTTGGCGACGCTCCGTCAGTGAAGCATATTGACACGGCGAAACGTTATTACTTCGCCATCGTTAACGATGACCTGTCAACTCGTGTCATATTCGGTAACCAAGGTAGAGGCATACGTCGCGATGAATGGTAGATGAAGCTTTCCAGCTGAATGTATTGGAACCAATAACATCGACACGGATCGTCCGGGCTTCTTTTTATGTGGGCTCGTGTTCATCAAACGTACCCTCGTACTTCAACACACAGAGAGATATTGCATCTTCCATCGCTTGTCATCTCTTGGACTGGTGTTTATTAAATTTGGCTAGTCATATCAGCCATTGATCCATCCACTTTTGGCAAAATGTAATAACGTGACACATTAATACTGTTATGAAAAACGTTTCATCAATTTAAAGGAATTGAGTTTCTTCGGACAATTTTATGAATTCTTCATATGATGTTACAGGCATATTTTCTTGAGTTGAGTGAGGTGAGAGAAACGCTGATTTGAAGTATAAGTACCATCGGCAATACTGAACAACAAAACACGCACTATGCAACACGTACATGTGTGTACATAATCATGCATGTATTATGATTAAGATAATGTTTAGAACTCACTCTCAATATAACATAAAAATATAAGCCTGCTTTGAAAGCAATTCAAGAACGTAAGAGAAGGCTCGTCTATTACAACGAGACCAGTTTATGACAGAAGTGAAAGCCGAAATATTTAGGCTTGTCAATGTTTATCTCAACACGTATACTAGTGAACGCCCTGCATAACGTACAACTTCAAATGGCGATTACCGTTGTAGTCTAATCCCACCTACTTCAAGACGGCCACCTCCCTTCCCTCGCCCCGAAACCGGAAGCCCGGATGCCCAGACACCCGTCTCACGCAACGATCGTAGCGCTACGAGAATCTGAAGTCTCATACACTAACACAGAGTCTCTCGTAGCGCTATGATCGTTCTGCAGAACAGTACCCGGGTCCGAATCAGTCTACGTATTTTCATTTCCACCCACCCGGTTATAAAGCTCTATATCTCGTCATATCTCCTATCCCGCGCCTATCAAGGCTCTAACTGACGGCGTTCGCCAACGCGGTCTCGGGGCGACAGTCAAGCGGGCGGAAGCTAAATCATATGCGCGGCTTTGTGCGGACGTTTGAATATCATAAATATCTTCCAGCGTTCCACTCTCGACTCGTCGAACGGCCCGAATATACGGGGGCTTGTCACATACATTTCCCGTTAAGATATAACTTTAGAGATTCGCTGGCAGATCAAAGGATTGCCTAAACCGCGAGTAAGACTCGCACAAACACATAAACACGTTTTACAGACTTTTGAAGCACGGAGTGGAGACTTTTATTACATAATGCGGGTGCGCACGGCTCTTTTACTGGAACCAAATAGTACGGGTGGATAAAAACACAGACACCGCATTTCGTGAAGCGCTGTAATATGGCCGAACATCCTAGCACCTTACTTCAAAGCAAGAGGAGTGAAGCTATTCCCATTAACGTTGTATTCGTAGTTAGCGAATATTATTTATCGGGCTGAACTGATAACAAGAAACTTTACTACGTTATTAACAACACGAGTACAGTTTTAATATTTATACAATGCCACATAACGTTTAAATTATTTTCTATTTCATGGAATAACATTAACTTTGGAGAAAATACGCTCCCAGTGAAGAAAATAATACAATTAGAAAAATATCACCGATATTTTTACTAATTGTAAAAGTAGAGTTTTGTTCATTGATTTCCTTATGCTGAATTTGCACCGGATGCTCTCTCTGTTTCTTTGTACTCGATGAACCCGTTCGAATATTTCTCTCCACAAAATGGACAAATCCCGATCAGGACTGTTACACAATGCGCATTCTGCAGCATTCAGTTCGGGGATTATATCCCACACAGTTGGGCGCCATTGTTTCAGCGGCAACGAAGCGAGGGCTGCCTATTCACACGTTGTGTTGTACACCAAGCCAGCCCTCCATGGATTTAATGGCGAGAATTACTGTCCACAAGAGTCCTGCATTTGAGAAGTCGGTGTAATCGTGTCTCGTTATACAAAGATGTAACACAAATCGTGAAATTGTATTAATGTCGATTCAGCGACAATATGGCCGGTTCAGTCTGTATCTAATCCTTTCCGCCTGTTTTCCGTCACAACACGAACTTTTCAGCGGTTCAATACCGGCTCTAGTACAATTATGCAAATACTAAGTGTTCAATAAAGACACAATTAAGCCCATTCCACGGATGTGTATGGAGCTATGATAGGAATCAATTCTACAAAGACTTTGGTCTTTTGTAAGCCAACATGACCACATGGAAACAGATCGAGGGTCCAAAACATCCCAAATCGTTCAACTATCGTCAAGGTAAAGGCGTCAGTTTATTGCAGCCAAGCGTTCGGCCTCTTCTTAACATTAGCTGTTTATTTGTCAAGAACGTGAACGTCAATTGATTCTTTTCATTAGACTTAACTCCCTAATCAAAGACCCAGTCATACCGGGCCCTGTCTGTAAAGGATGTTATCTGCGCATCCTCCCATCATCCGACGAGACCGTTAGTCCTCAATAAAAGAAACAGTGCCCCCATCATCTCGCCGTTTTTGCCCTTTTGTTAACACTGATGAACAATTATTCCAGTGTGAAAGTCCGCCAGTTCGCTTAAATAGATGCACATGCGGAAATTTACATAAGAATACCGAATTTATCATTCCGTCAATTGAGGGCATTCCGCAAATGTGCTGCCGCCATTGTCTGCGAGCACCTGCAGTTGGGTATCGGAACAAGGACAATTAATCGTCCGCAATATGCAAGCTTCCAAGTGTCTGTTTAAGGGGAAAATCTGCATTTGTAAAGCAATTCATCTAGCAAAGGAAGACAAAACGTTCATAGATTTTGCCAGAGAGCCATCAGATATGGTTCTGTAACATTATGCAGTCCGACACTTCAGAACACTGCAATTCTAGTTAGATTAAGTTATACTTCTTTTAGTGCTTTTATTATTCTAGCTAATAGCATTACTTCTTTCATTGTCTTAGTAATAAATATAATAGTTTACTACTAAATTAATGTATTCATAAATTCATACACAAACATAGAACATATGCAAAGAAATTTCTTCCAAAAATTAAATAAAAGTTAAAGATTTATTTAGTTATTTGCATTTTGTATATAACATTTGATATTTTATTTGGTTTTAGATATTTTATACACTATCCTATAAAAAATAATCAATATAGATCCCTAACCTAGTTAAAGTTTTGTTTCAATCCATACGTATCACGTGACTCTGATAGTTTAGACTACTATATATAGTATCAAGTTTTGGAGAGATAACACATATCGTCACATAGAAATATGTTTTTACGAGCTATTACAGAAAGTGATATTTAAACGACGGAATACAATAACACACGCACAACTGGTGGGTCTTCACTGTACATTGAACCATTTAAAATCAATTTCTATAAAGTTAATCAGTGTATAATTTAATACTAGCCACAACCAGCATGTGACAGATGGTACGTCGGATGACAGGAAACAATTGACGTGTCGAAAACCGGTGTCAGTTACAACCAGTCTGTGGATAATGTTGGCAGACGCCCGGTTTTCGCGATTCATTATCCACCTGTTCAACTCTCCTAACAGATACACGATAAAATTGACACCAGAAATATGTTACCGCATGCCACTCGCTAAGTTCATGAAAATAACCGCCATGCAACCGATATGAGTGATAATTTATATACAATAAGCGACGGATTAATTTTCGGTAAATTTATATTAATTAGAATTAACGAATTAACGAACCTTTGTTGGTATACCTTATGAATAACTTTAAGCGAAAAAAGATATGGAAATATTATTATAAATATTTTCGTTTTAACAGTTTGTTGACAAACGGATTTGATTTGGGTTTTGCATCTATACTTATTAATTATTGTACAAACAAGCTAGCTATGGGATTGTATATAATAGCATATGCATAAATAGGCTCCGGTATTTATATATGTATCAACCTCAACAATTATAAATTCCAGATGCAGTTTTCCTTTAAAGTTAATTCAAATATTGTATTAGTTACAATAAAAATCGGTGATGGCATGAAACCTGGTTTGAAGAATCGCAAAGAAGCATAAACAGATATATTTAAAAGCTTTCTTGCCAACCAACAAAGGTAGACCTATGAAGAACCGTGGTTATCAGTAACGTTAGTGAGCCGCTATATACTTTTCCCCTTTAAGGAAATGCGAGGGTAAATATTTTCAAGACCCATTGACAAATGTTCTGTGAAACTTTTATGGCAGCGTCTCTTTGAACTTTAAAGTTGTAATGTTTTCCTTAGAGTCGAGGGAGAGACCGGGCAAATATTGTATCTACCCGTTAAAGTGCTTACTTGTTTCCCGTTAAAATTTTACGCCGGCTTTTACGATACGGCATAGAGAAGATATGATAGCATTTCATAGGGTAAAGTGATTTTAATGTATGTTTAGTAAGCTCCAACTATGTAAGCCCTTTTTGTGCAAGGGCACTTTCTCCGGTTCAATAGATTCTGAATGAAGTGGGCCTCAACAACCCGAGAAGAACGTCCGTATGGTGAGTGGGACGGGACAAATAAATCACCACATGCGCTTTTGTGGCTAGATATAAATCTCCAGGCGATATATAGTCCTACACCTGATTATAGTCCACTCGGGTATCTCGCGTTCGCGCTTCTCTTAAAGGGGTACGAGATAGACGGGTAGAAATGAATATCAGAGAGCCACTGTTTGAATGGTTCTTTTTACTAGACGTGCGTAACTCTGGTTATTGTAAATCTCCCCCAAAACAAGCACAGGTCTCCGGCAGGGAAGCAAAGAAAACCACTAGACAGAGATATGGCTCTGATAGCTGGACGATTGTGTGTCGAAGAAGCACCCTTACCCTGCGAGTAAAATACACGCTTATTGTGATCCGCGCCTAGCTCATTCATTTGTGTCATTGAAACACCTCTTTTGACGTCAATTGAAACTGCCCATGGATTCCGACTACTCGTACCCTATACCTCTACACTGCCACCGACTTCATAGTAGAGCCATATCATTTACACGTAGATTCTCCCTTTATTCCTAGGACTAGTTCCTGCCCTTGCTTGCCCTGCCTACCCTCATTCCCTCCCCCTTGGGTACCACCCCCTAATCTGGCTTTTCAGAGTCACCACCGGATCAAGCTAGCCCTGTACGTTTGTCCTCAACACCTGCAAAGAAAAACAGTCTCGCCCCGACACAAAACAGTGGATTTTAGACCGCAAGCCCCACACACTGTATCCTTTCTCTATTCAAACTTGGCATCAATGCGAGTTTTTCACGCATATTTCACGGCTAATTCACAACGACTCTTTTATCCCCCGTAGAAGCAAAATAGACTGATGTCGTTAGTTCATTCCTCTCAGTAAAATTCTTCATGCAAATATGCCCATAACGTTGTACTTTCATGTGAAAAAGAATGAATACGGAATTGAAAAGACAAAAAAATACACAACCCACAAAGGGCGTTGGATCTATTGACATGCATATTTCCACCCACTGCGGCACTTGCAAGATAGACAAGTTGATTTCCAAAACTTATGCTAATTAAGACAACCCATTTGAATTCAGTCTAAACCTTGTATTGTACTATTTTCTATTGATTTTCATCAAACTGATTTTACTTGGGCAAATATTTAGTATGTCCCGACTTAATTACATCGTGTGTGTGTTTCTCATGGAAATATCGGAAGGATACGATAGGGACCTCCTAAGCTTGTGTCTCCAACCCCTCGGCGTGTTTATTTCCTGCAGCGCCTATTTTACTTGTCACAGTTTGCATTTCAAATTTATAACTATTTAATTAATACACGGCAGTTAGAATACTCGTATAGAAAAACACACTCATCATTATTTACTGTCAATTCTTTAATTATTTGGTTTAAAATACTACATGTTAATTAATGGATATACTATGTGCCTAAAGCATATTCCAATAAAGATAATTATTGGAACGATTCGATAATTATCATTTAAAAAATATTACTATATTTAATATTCAACATATAATTTATTAAAACTACATGTATTTGGAATTCCAAAATTAAGAGGCATTGTTACGTGACTAAAAAAGTACTCAAGTACAATAACGATCCACACGCAAAAAGAAATAGCCCACATTCATATGCATACATGTTGACACTAAGTCTATTTTTGAGAGGAAAAAAAGCCATAGCGACTTATTATTAAGCGATCAGTCCATCCCAGCAGTAGCCCCGTCCACTACAACAGCCTCCAAGCGTCAAATGAGATTCAATGTCGAGCCGAGATCTGTCAAACCGGGCCATTCACAGACAAGATTAATGGTGTGAACGCGACCAGGCCCGCAGACTTCGAGGCAGGGTTCGAACCGCTCGCTCCTTTAAGACAATCCAAACTTAGGGGGGTCATTTGAATTTTATTGAAAACGCAGGCAAACTGTTCAGAATGGTCTCGAGGGCTTTGAAATAGTGTGTCGTTTATAGCCGACGTTGTCGTTGTGATGTCATTAGGGGCATTAGGCAAAGTTCCTTATTGGCTGCGAGTAGTAGTCTAAAGGTCTCAAGGGCGATGGATATTGTGTCGATGCTGGACAATACCTCGGTTGTAGGCCTATTTAGCTTGTTAGTTTTACGAACATATTAGCCATTCACGAATAATCATTTCCGTCAAATCGTTTGATTTCTTACATAGATCTGCCACGGGCCTAGTGACAAATGAGATCTCTTTTGCAAATATTTGCATCAAATCTACGTTGGCAACTAAATAGTCTCTTATATTTGCATTAGGCCTATCAACGTTAGTTTATGACTCTGGGTCCGACTTTAACTCCATTCCAAACAATCTTTATTTCTTCTCGCTATAATAAAATGTCTTGTAGGAGTGACTAATTAACCTATCCTAGGGGTTTACGTTTTGAAATAAAAAAGATCCAGATTTGCTTTCAAACATAAATTTATACACAAATACTTTTATAACGTTATTCGTTGGTCCTTTTAACAATAACACGTTTGTTTAAATTAGGCCTTTAAAAAATACGTTTAAATTTAACAGTTTTTATCTTATTCCATTGACAATTACGTTATTATTATTATTAATACAAACATTACACATACAGCTCTATTTTTAAAAAAAAGAAGCGATACTTAGAATAATCACATTGATTTGCTCACTAACACCCACCTCCCCACCCCTATCTCTATCTCTCTAATAATTAATCAATTTATTCATATTACACACGTGTTAATTAAGCATGTCAAATAATGAAACGAAATGATAACTGAGAACCATTAGAACATTTTAGCATTTTCTAAGAATAGAACTAAATTTATCTGAAATCTTCATGACAGTGGCCATGCATGCCGCACTGCTCCGTGACGCCACCTGGTGACAGTATGAATTATGAGATCCGGTGCGGCTCTGACCTACAGGTACGATAACTCTGCTACCTGCGACAGCCGCTAAAAGAATCCCACGGACAGGTGACCGCTACTTCATTGTTATGCTCGCCGGGTATCCTCAACGTAACCCGGGGAGAACGCGATGCAGGTTATTTGCAGAACAATGATTACTCCCTATTCCGTTATGCACGTGCAGAGCGTTACGAACATGTGCTGTTCTCGTTAGCCAACGGCCGCAGTAACCAATATACTACTCGTAAATTGACCAGTATATCATTGGTGGCATCAATTCCATAATGCTATCAATAATTCTCCAAATCTCCAAATAATTCCCCCTTGATAACATGGAAATATAATTGGACACTGTTGCCTCATGTTCGAATGGTGTACAACTCTGGTATTAACGGAAACGTCAACCTTTGCCGTAGTTAACGACCGCGCCATTAATTGATATGATTGGAGATAGGTTTACTTTAGGAGTTACACTGTTTCTTAACGGATAATGCAGTATCCTACGGCTGTTCTAGAATGCGTCACATATTTGTATGCATTGGACTAAGACTTTTCTATTCAGGATTAAAGGGAAAAGTATGGAAAAACAATATGGCCGAACAGGTGACATTTATATAAAGTCTCGTATTGTTTTGGATTTTTTTTTGTTTTTGTTCGAGATGAAAGAAGGAAACATATGGGGGAAATAAGGTCGAACGGGCGATATTTATAATGCTTCGTGGTATTTGGGTTCAATAAATCAGAATAGAGTAGTCGTAGTTGTGAGATCATAGAAGCAGCCTGGTTGTGGAGAGGTGACGTTGTACGCAAGGCACGGTGAACAGATTGGAGAAACGCGGCTTCAAAGTCAGAAGATCTCGCCAGTGGAAAGGGCCATAAACCTCTCTGACATGTCGACAGCTACAAAGTAGCTTTTCTGGAGAACAACTCCACTTCAAAGCTCCGACAGTAGTACTGTGTCGTTTGTTGTACTCGCCGAGATATATATCAGTAAGTGTCAACACACCCCGGGTACGACATCCGGGCGACCGCAGACGAGGTAGAGGTGACCCTCTATGATATTCCTACTGGAAATCCTAAAATTCAATGGAAGTACTAGTAAACGAGGACGGCATTCTGAAGAAATCGTCTTTGGCTTGAATGTAGGATTAGAGCAACTTTCAGGATTATTTCGATAAAAATGCAGTTGTCAGTAAAATCGTATAGGTATTTGATCCGAGCCGATGATGAAGACATGATTAGTAAATCCCGCTGGCGTCTGACGAGGATTACCATATACGTTGAGAATACTTGAAACGATCATGTTTTAGGTATTTATCTACTTGGGCTCCGGGCGACCGAGGAGATGCAGAGAGACGAGTGCGCTTTATCTCAGGTCATAAATAAGTATTCACACTGTAAACGAGACAATGTGGATGATCTACAAAGTGGATGATCCAGAACAAAGATATCTCTCTCTCTCTCTCTCTCTCTCTCTCTCTCTCTCTCTCTCTCTCTCTCTCTCTCTCTCCATCCAT
>JAULBP010035608.1:0-13428 GCA_032355345.1 Lepetodrilus pustulosus
TATTTATGAAAAATGGCGTCTAGACGTCGATATAGCGTAATGCATATGGAGCGATAGACGTCTGGATTTCTGGACTACTGAAATGGCTGCTTGGGTTGGATGTGCCCAGGGTGTTGAGAAGGTGAAATGAGTGCACACCAATCCATTGTCTAGCCTAGGGTAACTAATTATGTAACTTGTTTAGTGCATTGTGCATGCATTAGCATAGAGTCATGTGCTTTATAAGTGGACTAATATTATTATTATTATTATTATTAGCATTATTATTATATATTATTATTATTATTATTATTATTATTATTATTATTATTTAATATTACATACATTTTTAAAGCAAAACCATATTTTTCATAAATAAAGTATAGTACAGAGACAGCATACTAATTTGTCCAAGAGAATGTTACATATTTGTTTTCAATATTTATAATCTGGGTAGAGGAATGTTGATCAGAGAACAAACAGAATTATCTATATTATTTGTACATGATTTTGTGTGTCCACATCAGGGCAAACTCTTTTTTTTGTGTGTGTGTGCATATTATCGAGACTCAGAAATCCATATAACCTATCACCAGACATACAAGGCATTGTTTATTCGTGATAAATATTTAATCGCCCTGATCTGTGGCATACAGTCTTTACATTCACACATTAAATTCTTTCACAGGTGGCCTCGACCTCAAATATTATTTCTGTTTTTTTATTGGCTTGAAAAACAGTAGGGTGCAACATACACAATTAATTGCTATGAAATGTGCAAACCTTTCAATCCTTTTCACTGCTCACAGAAACTAGACCACATGTACTGTTACTGTTATTCTGTGTTCCTATTTTGCCGATTAATGTTGTCAAGAGAGGCCAATATATCAGTAAAATACGGGATAAGTGAAAGCGTCTTGAAAGTGGCTCTAAATCCCATTAAAAAAATTAAATTAAAATAAAGAGATGAATCATGAAAGATTCACACAAGAAAAATATAATTAAAGTTAGCTATAAATAGTTGCCAGCCTATGTTCAATGTTAGCAATATTTGATAAAACTAGTTGAATATACATGTATCAGAATTCTCATAAAGTACATGTAGCATGATCTTTTTTCAGTTACTGATGTTCACTGTAATGTATAATGACATAAGAGATGCTCCTCGCGAGATTAAAGTAAAAAATAGTCCTCATATTCACCATCAATGAAACACAGAAACATGAACATAGTGGTTATTTGCACCAAAATCGATACACACATTCAAGAAATACTGGCTATTGATTCATGAAATTCATGTCTATTGACTAAAAGCATGGCTGGACACACACTAGTTCAAAATGGCAAGGTGAAAAAGGTCGTCTTACTGAAGGACATTTCAATAATAAAAAACCCAACTAATTTACTTTTAAAAAATACACTCTCATTGTTGATACATGAAGGCCATAAATGTCCACTTTACTAATGTTCAAATTGATCTATTAGCAAAAACATTATATGCAATTAGCATTTGTTTTGCTGTTTTTCTTTCATCTTTGAATAGTCTTATTTTAGTATGGTCTGTATTGGCTGGTTATTAGCCTTGATGGTGGAAACATGTCTGAAATTCTCATGTTTTGAGGATGCTTTCCTCCCTTGTTTTGAAAACAGGTGCTGGTATGTAATCTGGTAGTAAGTATTGCCACCCTCTTGATATAGCAGATCAAGTTACCTTTGCCAAGTGGCTTAGATTCATTCCTAAAATTCCATAACCAAACCATGACAATAAAATATTTAAGAACATTTTTTTTTTTATGATTTTAAGATTTCTTAGAAAGTGTGTTTTTGTTTTTGCATTGTAAGTAAAACATTTTGCATGACAACATGTCTTGTGATACACATGCATCAATTGAAATAATGCAACTTTGAATCTGCATAATATTTAGTTATATTCCCACCCACACAGAGTAATTCAAGGCACTAATTTAATATGTTGCTACCGTAACAGTGACAATGATATTTTATCATTGTGATGGTCAACCATTGCCACTTTCTTATATATGTTGAACTGAACAAGGGTTAAGCGTTCCAGTAGGAAGTTGCTGGTGTTCAGGCTAGGGTAGAAATCACAGATTTCGGTAAACACTTGTAGCTGCCAGAGACAGTAAAACTGTTTGAGCCGGTGCCAAGATGAAAAGAAACAAAACCCCTCCACCAGATTGAGCATGTTGGAGGAGGAGAGTTGGAGACGACTGGTGATGCACAGTGCAGTGGTGGGACTTCCTCTAGTTGCTTCATTCTTCCTCTAGTTGCTTCATTCTTCCTCTAGTTACTTTGTTCTTCCTCTAGTTGCTTCATTGTTTCTCTAGTCGTTTCATTGTTCAAAGTTGCTTCATTCTTCTTCCAGTTGCTTTGTTCTTCCAAGTTGCTTCATTCTTCCTCTAGTTGCTTCATTGTTTTTTTCAGTCGTTTCATTCTTCCAAGTTGCTTTATTCTTCCTGTTGCTTCATTCTTCTAGTTATATTACTTCATTTTTCCAGTTGCTTCATTCTTCCTCCAGTTGCTTCATTCTTTTTTCCAGTTGCTTTATTCTTCCAGTTGCTTCATTCTTCCAGTCACTCATTCTTCCTCCAGTTACTTCATTCTTCCTCCAGATGCTTCATTCTTCCAAGTTGCTTCATTCTTCTTGTCATTTATTCTTCCTCCAGTTACTTAATTCTTCCTCCATATGCTTCATTCTTTTTCCAGTTGCTTCATTCTTTTTCCAGTTGCTTCATTCTTTTTCCTGTTGCTTTATTCTTCCAGTTGCTTCATTCTTCTTCCAGTCACTCATTCTTCCTCCAGTTGCTTCATTCTTCCTCCAGATGCTTCATTCTTCCAAGTTGCTTTATTGTTTCTCCAGTTCATTCTACTTCCAGTTGCTTCATTCTACTTCCAGTTGCTTCAGTCTTCACCAAGTTGCTTCCGTCTTCCTTAGCTTAGCCACTTTATTCTTTCTTCAGTAACTGTCAGTCATTCTTTCAATTGCTTCACTCTTATGGGTGAGATATTCCTGCTGCGATGTAAAGCAATAATTCAATCAATCCTCCAACCACTGCAATACATCTTCACTTGCTTCAATCTACCTTCAGGCACTTAAATCTCTCTCTCTCTCTCTCTCTCTCTCTCTCTCTCTCTCTCTCTCAACCCCTAACCCATCGCCCACCCCCAGTCACTTCAGTGGGCCCAGTTGCCTCATTACCCAATCTTCCAACTTTTCCCCCCAGTCACTTCAGTTGCTGCCAGTTGCTTCAATCTCCACCCAGTCGATCCAATCTTCTTCCTCCAACTATTTAATTCTTCCCCAAATCTTCCTCTACAGTCTGTCTAGTCACTTCAGTGGCTCCCACCCACCAGCAGCAGCAGCAGGAGCTGTAGTGGGTGACAGGTTGACCCACTGGCTGGCCACCAGAACAAACAGAAGCGGCTGGCTGGAGAGCAAGGAATAGAAACACTTGATGATCAAATAGTGTGTGGCACTGGGATGTAAATAGGAGTATGCCATCTTCCAGGATGACTGAGTGCTACCACTTGTACTAATATCACAGAAATAACCCATACACTTAACTTAAGGTACCATGACTCCTCTCTTTCCTCATATGGAACCCAGGTTTTCTTGACTTCCATAAACATTGCAATGATTGAAACAGAGGGAGTCCTGGGGTTCATTTGAAAATCTGCAATGTTAAATGTATCTGTGTGACCACCTGAAACATTGCAAATTTTACCACCATTAACATTAGGTCTGGAAAATGACCCCCCTACCCCCTGATAATCTTTTCTGAATTTAGAACACTGCATTGTGGTTGTTTTAATGTAACTTTGCTGCTTCATTCCAAATTATGAGCAGTTATAATAGAATTAATATAATAGAATTAATTGTTTGTTTGTACAGATTCATGTTTAATAATAATATGGTAATTGATGAACAATTTTCTATATATTAAAAATAAATCATAAATATTATTTTTCAATCACAAATATTACATGAACAGAACTGCACATTGTTCTTGCTCCATGACTGGAAGGTCCACCACCACTGGAAATTAATGAATAGATATATAATTTATTTGATAAATAATGAAAGCTAGATGAGATTAAAACAAATTTTGGTACTATTTTTTTTTTCCGAATAAAAAAATTGGTACAGAACAGAAGATACTTTAGAATTAATATTGGTCTCTCAGTACCAGCCGGTGCTCGCAGGTTTACTGCAACATTCAGCGCTACGGATGTTATGGGTTTCCTCCTGCTCTAAACTGACAAGTCGTGATATTAGTGAAAGATTCTAGAAAGCAACTTTAAACCCCATAAAAGAAAAAAAGATTATACAGCTTTGGATGTTTACTATTTACCTGCTGCAACTTTTTAGCAATAAATCACTCACCCACTCACTTAAAAGATTTTTATTAAGATTTCTCAGATATAATGGCACCGCTTCTCATAACCTTGGAACCCGCTCTGAGAACAGCAAGATATGGAACCACCTTGTGAATGGCAGTATGATTACTACCGGGTAATGTGTGAACGAAGCTTGAAAGGTTTCCATGTTCTTCAGGTATCAGGCAGGTATTGCAGGCTTGGCTGCTGGTCAAGTCAGGAACTTTATACCCTGTCAACATTGTTATCCATCAGACCTGCAATCTCTGCTGCAGCAAGAGTTTTCTCAGGTGTGAGGCACAGATAGATGTAGCAATAATGGATTCCCCAGTCTTCCTTGGGCTGGCAGTGTTTACCTCCCCCGGGTTTCCGTCAGCGATCCCCGACACTTGGGTCTGACGAGAGATGGCTCTGCCATTTAACAAGGCAATCTTTTTAACAAAGCTAATAGGCAACTTGTTTGTTGCTGTTCATGCCATAATGCAGAACGAGACAGGGGAAGGTCAGAAACAATGTGCAGATGTGACGGTGTAATTGGTCCCGAGGTTTGTGTAGTGCTTGGACCACCCATATGATACAGATAGATGTAGCGGCAGTGAATAAGATAGATATAGATGAGATCGTGGTCATAGAAGTGCAGGAAGACTATGTCATCGTGACCCATTGGTCATTTCTCGGGTCTTTCTGAAATAGTGTTACTCATTGATGGACCTTGATACAGGCATGAATTTAATGTCAGGCAACTTGTTAAAAATCCATTTCTGATGAACTATTTGTTGTAGTAATAAGTCACTCCCTCTATGATTAAATAAATAACAAAACCGTAGTCTTTTCATTTTCTGTATGTTGTCATCTGTTGGTGAGATATTCCCCCTGCAATAATTGAATCAAATAATTTTTCTGTACGTACTCCTTAGTATGTTAATAGTGTAATTATAATTTGTCAAGTGTATTGTGTGTAATTTACTATTGTGGAGGTGGACAAGAAATGGCACAACACATATTGAAAACGAACTCCACGCGGGAATTGTGTCGAAAGCAGTACAATCCACTATTGCTATGGCTGGTAATTTCATCATCTGCTTCCAATCAAGTGTGGTTAATTTGTGCAGGATTAATTGCCGTCTGATGGCTTCGTGACTGGGCACTGGTTGAGGCCATGTATCGCCTTCCTTTCAGAGTTCTCTCAGGTGTGGGAGAATAATTACTGAGATAAGGCAGAGTCGACCTGTTTACTCTTACAGCCAGCCACATGCATCATATCCTGTAACCAGTGCTGTAGTCACCATCTGGAGCTCTAGCTTGGACTATTTCTATGGATTGGCTGTGCTTGTGGTTGTGGTTGCTCGGTGTCTGTGCCAACCTTCCATCGACTGCTGTCAATAAGGTGCCATATCATTGACTGACATCATTGACTAAAATTGTCATCTGTATCCATCTGGGTATCCTTTCACGAAGCTCTCTTATCCACTAAGAGACCATAGCACTCTCTTTGCAGTGCAGTGGCTATCGGCAAAGAGAGTGACATGGTCTCTTAGTAGATAAGAGAGCTTTGTGAAAGGATACCCTGGAGTTTTAGCTTTGAATATTTCTATGGATTGGTAGTGGTTGTGGTTCTGTGTCTGAGCCAACTTTTCATCGACCGCTGTCATCTTCTGTTATCGGCTGCTGCCATCTTTGTCTGACATCATCGTCTGTGCCCATCTGGAGTTTTAGTTGGGAATATTTTTCTGTGGATTGATAGTGCTAGTGGTTGCTCTATGTCTCTGAGCCACCCTTCATCGACTCAATAGATGTCATCAATGACTGACTTCCTCGACTATCGTTTGATACCATCTTGAATTTTGGCTCAGAATTTTTGGTAGTGCTAGTTGTTGCTTTATATGCCAACCTTCATCCACTCCTGTCAATAAGGTGCCATCCTTGACTGACCTCATCGACTGTGACCATCTGGAACATTAGCTTGGAATACCTTCTGTGGTAGTTGTTGCTATATGTCAGGGCCAGCCTTTTGTCAACAGCTGTCATAGACTGCCATCATCGTCTATGACCAGCTGGACGTTTAGCCAGGCCTAGATTCTGTGGTATGTGGTATATCTGAGCCAACCTTCATCTGCTGCTATTGACTGATGTCATCGGCTGTGTCCATATGGAGATTTGACTATGGCCAGGTTGTATGGTATTTCTTAGTTTCAGATCCACTCAAGACATATTTAGTGATGGTAGTGTGTGTATATATCTTTGTATATTTAGATCGTCACAAATGTGTGAAAGATTCCCGCAGCAACGTTAAACTCCATAATCACTAACTCACTCATATATTTCAACCTAGCTAAGTGTCATCAGCTACCTTCATTAGCTGTTCACCATCAGTTGTTATCATCAGTTGTCATCTTTTTCTCTTACTATCTGGAGGTTTAAACAGTTCCACTTTTTATTCTTCATCACGACAGTAGTTAGTCTATGAAAGGACAGGTTTGAAATGTTGCCAGCCATTCCAAGGTTATTAGTGTTATGCATGTGTGTATTATTTTGTTGATGTTAAGTATGATTTTCAGTGACATTGCAACAATCTGTTCATAGTTGGATGTAGTTTTGCATTATTCCTCATCATTTGCAATGTGTTTCAAGCCAAACACAGGTTTTGTGTGTCAATGTACTCTAATCAGGAGGATGTTTTACAGTATTTTGCAACATATTTCTTCTCAAAATATTAAGAAAATATTGTATAGTTACAAGAGCATATATTGCTACAGTAATTAAATTATTGTTTCACAAGTGATGACCATGTGTAAAAATCTTGTATATTTCGTATTTGTGTATTTTGTTCCACATGAAGACATTATTGAGCAGTAATTACTTGAGTATTTGTTTACAATCACCAATAATTAAAAGTGTTTTGTGTACTTTTCTATCTTGTCAATGTGTTTGAAATGGTAGAGATATAGACATTGAAAGCATATTCAAGTTGTTTGTCAGTTATGAAACACTCTTTTTTAATCATTGATCTAAGTCGTCATTGTACATGTATGTTTACAAACAAAATTGGATAATGTTGGCATGCATCACGAAAGGATGTCAATGCATTATCAGAAAACTAATATATTGGGGTTTTCTACGTTCAAGTTTCAGTTTATTGTCTCTGGTTGATACTTTGGGGATCTGATTCAATTTTGAATGAATAATTAGCTTGTGTTGATATATCCTCATTATCAAATTCATGCCTGTTTTGCATTAATAATACAAATTAATGCATATGGTTTTTTTATAATGATGAAAGTAATTCTGTTTCTTTTGCTACTGAATTGATGATGATGATGATGATGATGATGATGATGAAGATGATACATCTACATGTGTTTTATTGTTTTCTAATGACGGGTGTATGTTGACCTCTACAACAAGTTAATACTACCAAGAGTGCCAGTGGTGGATGTTAGATAAATTTTTCTATTGAGTGAGTGACATCTGTAGAGGGTTATGTCGAAGCATTGATTAGTTAGTTCTCTGATATTGATTTGACTTCAGGTTTTTGCCAAATAACAAAATTTTAATGTGTTGAAGTGGTCCTCTGAGAAATTGTCATTGGTTCTATTAGAAACATAGGTCATTACTCCAGGGTTTTCCCTAGGCTTTTCCCAATGTCAAAATGACACTCAAGACAAAAATAAACCCATTATGATTCATGTTGTACATTGAACTATTAGTTTTGCATATTTCCTGATCCTCTGCAATGTGCTTCAAGTCAAACACACAGGATTTAAGTGTCAATGTGCTTTAATCAGGTGGATGTTTTACAGTATTTTCTTTCTTTCCAGACTAGCTGTCCTGCTTAGGATGCACATTTGGGTCCCGGATTTCCTGGACAAGCCCGAGTGATGGCCGCCAGTGGTCCCGTGAATGTGTTAGATAGTGGTAGAAGATCACCAGGCATTGTGATCAGAGACAGAGTGACGAGACGCCAGAGTCCCGCCCGATACTCCAGTAGGTCATCCGTACACGAGCTGCACAACTCCGAAATCAACAGTGGCAACTTCCACGTTGACTACAGGATCCCCCAGCCCTACAGGACCAGCTTCAGCGCAACCCATTCCGTAGAGAAGAAAGCAGGACGGTCCCGGTCGCTGAGTCCCGCTTCCAGTTTGAGGAGCGGACGCAGGAAAGCAGGACGGAGCCGGTCGAAAAGTCCCAAACGAGTGACCTACAACACAAGGGTCACCGTGAGACATTCGGACACCGAGGATAGCATGTTCACAGAGCTGTCTAGTCACGAATGCGAGACTAGCCCCAACGGTTTGAACAGATCGCAACTGAACAAGTTGGACACATCCGTCCGCTCGGCTGATTCCGGGATTGATTATTCTTCGCAGTTACGCGACATTTCGCAGCAGATTTACAAAATGGACTGGTCGCCGCACAACACTCTCGAAAAGACGAAACAACATCGGCACGGTATTCTCAAGGACAAACAGAACGTGGTAAACATTACCGTTTCACCACCGGTATCACCAGCATCGCCCGCGGCGAGTGGCACACCGTCGTGCAGTCCCAGTTCCGTGGACATAGGGAACAAGGAGAACAGTCCGGACAGTGCTGCCAGCAGGGACAGCGACAGGAGGAGGGTGATTTCCAAAGAGTACAGCTACGACCGCACGGTCAGCTACAGGATCGCCATGCAGGAACAGGGTGACGTCAAGCACCTTGGGGAGGAGGTGGCGGTGGCCGTGACCCCGACGACTGAGGACTCCTCGCCCGACGAGAAGGGAGTCAGGAAGGAGAGGTCCAACACCATGCCCACTCAGAACCAGGACAACGGGCGACTCTCGCCCATGAAGAAGAGCGTCAGCACCAGCATCAGCAACTTCTTCCGGAAAATCTCGCCCCGACTCGGCCGAAAGCACAGCCGCGACAGGGACAGGTCCAGTGGCAGTGCGTGTAGCCTGGACACCAGTGATGGTCATTCGGACAACCACGACGGCCGCTTCTCTCGGAGCAAGGTTAGGAAGTCCTTCTTGAAGATCATCAACAGATCCAAATCCAGATCCAAATCACGCGACATCACGCAGACATCGCCAAAATCCAAAGAAAACGACCTTTTCAAAGACGCAAACCCTGAACCCTCGGCAACGAATCAACAACAGCTTCCTCAGTCCACCAACCGGATGATGAAATCCATTGAACTCAGTTCCCTATCGGACAAGCAAGTGTACTCGAAATTCAAGGAGATGCAGTCCCCCAAAGGAACCGCAGAAGCGAGCTCGACCGGAGCTAAGCCTTTCGCCGCCCGACCAATGCAACACGACTCTGCCAACGAGTCCGGATACAACAGTTCCTGCATCACAGTGGACAGCGGACACGTACCGGACGTGACGTTCCAGTCGGACCGCAGCAAGCCGAACCCGCCCAAGTCGCTGGACGTGCTGCCGCCTCGTGCCGTCAAGGCGCTGCAGTCGTCCATTATCAGCAGCACCTCTGGAGACGAGTCTATCGGGGAGTGCTCGTTGGACGTCAACTTTACAGGTATGTACCCAGATTTGCCATGAATGCCATACATTAATACTCAACAAAAAAAAATTAAGTGCCAGAAGATGTATTGTGGGGAAGCTTTATATCAAATTTCGGAATTGGCCGTGAAGATTATGGTGCCATTCTTCTTCCAATGCATCTGAAAGTGATTGGAAAGTACCTGAATATTTTGAAATCCTTCGGTGTTGAATAATCTAAAACTAACTTGAATTGTCCTAAAAGTCTACTGGCCCTTTATTAAGTTTGTTGAGTATAAAGTTATTTTTTACAGATACGTCCAGGCTCTGAGATTAAAAGACCTTTTTTATAAATATGATTTCATGCTAAAAGATAATTCATAATCTTGGGGCCAGATATCTGGAGATATCGTACTTCAAGGCTAAATCATTTTAGAATGAATGACATTTGTGATTGGAAAATTCCATTTTACTGTTTTTCTCGCATTGTGTGTATTTTTTTAGGGGGGTGATTGTGGCCAGAATTTCAGCACTGTTTTATTTTGTCTTATTATAGTTCTTTTGAATAAGACTCAAGTGTACTATCAATGATCATCTGTTTTGGAACTCCAGTCTTATTGATCTTTTGAATAATACATGTTTAATATCTATAATATATTGAATCCAGTCTAGTGTTGTATGTATTTTGAAGCATTATTGATCCAAAGTTTTGGGTGTCATACCATAACATTCTGTTGTTGGATTATGAAGAACACGAGCAAGGTGTTGAACATTAAAACATTTAAAAGAAGAAATGGTTACCCTTCTTGTGGAAACATAACATTGTTATCGTAAATGTTTTATCCACAGCTGCTTACTAGTTACCATATGTACATTTTAACACTAGATTGATACAATGAATATCTGATTGTGTTGAAACATGATAATGCTAGTCTTTTCCAATAGGCGTATCCCAGAGGATCTATATTATCACAAAATCATGCTGGCATATTTCCTGTTCACTGAGCAGAATATCCTGTTGGGTGTAGTTCGCCTATCAGTACAGAAACATCATTATTTTTTTTACAATATGTGTACACTGGGAAGTTGTCAATAGACAAGACAAAGAACTATCCCTGGTTATTGGTGTTGAGGTGGGCTATGTGAAATACTCCCTGTGGAATGTATGTCAGTATTTAGCACAGCAGAACCAGGCCAAGCTGCAAGTGTTTTTATCATGTACCGCAGTCTTAACCCAGGAAGGATGCTCCGCTTTATCATTGCATGGTAATTAGTATTCAAGGTTTCTCCTTCAAGTCACAGAAATAGATGTTGTGTTCCCCCACATTGGAAGATGTCCAATTTTAACGCCACGAATACATCAGAGAAATGAAGAATGTGCTAATGGATATTTCATGACTATGGTCCTCATAGTTATATACCCCTGTGTGTTCACGATACAATCTGTCGGTCAGCGCATTCTTGTACTCCGATGCGTGGATTTCTGTCATGTCTACCAATTGCCATTGATAGTCGGCACCATGTCGTCTATCAGTCATTTGAGCATGACTCGAAAATGACTTGATTAAACAAGAGCTTGAAGTACAAGTGTGTTGACATGAACCTTTTGGTTATGTTCATCAACGTTGGAAGGTGTCCAACTTAACTCTGTGATTAATGTCAATTAGCTGCCATTAACAACTAGGAATTAATAACCATCAATATCCACTGGTAGGCACCACTGATCATCAATAGCCATCGATAGCCATCCAATAGCCATCCAATAGCCATCCAATATCCAATAGCCATCCAATAGCCATCAATAGCCATCAATAGCCATCCAATAGCCATCAATAATTTTATAGAAAATCATTAATAACAATTATCCAAAATATGCGCCGATTCTTGCAATTTGATTGGTTGAGAGGAGTTCCGTAAAAATTGTTTCACCCATGTTTGGCCACTGATATATAGTGATAACAGTTGTGACCTCATATTGTGACGTCATTGCAAAGGCCCTCGACTTGCATGTTATAAAAATATTTCGCCATGAATATTAGCAAAGTCGCTGCACTAAATGTTTAGAACCATTACGATTTTGGATGAATTTGTTACCAGTCTGATTTCCAGGGCATACAGGTTTTTACAAGCTGAAATTTCTCGTACACAACTTGACCTTCGGTCTCAGGGCATACAAGAAATGTTAGCTTGTAAGTTGTATAAACCTATATACCCTGGAAATCACGCTGGTAACTTATGCTATTTGCATCTAATATCCATTGGAAGGCATCTAAACTCTTTGATTGTATCAATAGTAACCAATAACCACATACTGGTAGAATCAATATCCACTAGTAGGCACCTGTAACGATTAATAGCCATTAGAATGTATCCAAGGCAACTTAACTTTGTTATTTATAATATGTCAATATTAACTAATAAGTTAATAACCATAATTGTTTATCAATATTCACCAGCGACCAGTAATAACCACCAATATTACCAATAATAACCAACAGTAGCCACTAATAACCATAATTAGCCATTAACATCAATATAATAGCCACCAATCCTTGACAACTACTGTAGTAGAAATATCCCATGAGGGCAACATTCCCAAATATAAAAATCGTCAATTAAAATACGTAAGTAAATTGCAAATCTTGCAATATAATGCTGATCAAGATTATATTGTATCATAAACATGTAATTAGATGATACACAGCAGACACTTAAATCATGTAACCGCTGCCTAACCGATTAAAATGGACTATTCATAGATTTCCCATCAGCTTTCTATTCAATGCTCTGTTGCTTTCAGAATGGCTTGGGCCTGACGTAGTTTACGTTTGGAGGATTGAGTTTGTGCAGTACTAAATCCTTTACGAATTATTTCGTGAATTAAATGCTTAGCTTTTCTGTGAAAAAAGGGAAGTGATCTCTTCCTGTTTAATTGCTTCACAATCTCCCATAGTTTTTTCCTCGCTCTTTGGCTTTGTGTTAATACTTACTTGTTGTGAGTTTTTTTGGAATGGTGCCATGCTTCACATGTGGCAGATTAACACTGTATGGGTTTTGGAGATTTTACTGTTGCTTGATTAAAGGGCCTAGCCATCAGCAAGAAATCTTGGAAATTTTTGCTTGTTTCCAGATTAGCCCCTTTCCACTTTCTAGTTCCAATGTTCTACAGATAAGTTCATTGATTGTGATGAATATCAAAATTTATTTAAAATTCAAAGATCATTAAAAGAAGTTTTTAATGTACAAAGTGAATATAATCCCTACTAATAACTAAAAACATTACTCATTTAGCTTAGTTGGAAATATCTTATGTACCATACTTGGAACATTAACACTCACCACGGATATGGGTTTTGGTTTGGACTCATATTATGACTGCTGGAGTTGCCTCCCTTTTTCTGTCAATTTGGAATCTGATGTTTTCAGAGAGATAAATTCATTTAATTATTATAACAACCAATGTTAAAGGGGCAACTTCATACTTGCATAGTGAAAAATGGTCACTATCGGGGTTATTACATATTCTGAAAGAACAATCTTTCCCCGACATGTGTTAATTTTTTCAGAT
>JAULBP010035719.1:0-13427 GCA_032355345.1 Lepetodrilus pustulosus
GAAATGAACTAATTCGATCATTTGAAAAAGTGTAGGTTCATTTCTGATATTACCACACTTTCTCTGAGAAAGTGTACATGTGTCCGGATATACAAGTACGCTTAGAACAAAAGAAACCATGGCAACGAGACCGGAAGAGGGGTATAATCGTGCATACACACACGCACAGTATAGTATCGGTGGTCAATGGTCATATGGTTAATTGGCTCAATGCACATTTGTTCAGTTTAAAACTGGAAAGATAATAGGCATTGCGTATACACAGGCTGAGGTCCCTGATTACTGACGCACACAGGGGAGCATGCTGCGACCACCAGTCCGTCCTGAGAAATGAGATACTAGTCATGGACCCACTGATACTAATGCACAATACTAGTCTAGTGATACAATAGTCATGGGTAGTAGTCGGGAAGATCTGCTAAGGACACATTAAATCGAGTCATGGCAAACGGTCATGGGTAGGCCAACTAGTCATGGAAAATGGTCATGAATACATTACGACTAATAGTGGATATTAGTAATTGAAATTCGACGTGTTGGAGAGAATAAATAGTCAATGACATCAATCATGGAAATAACGCATAAATACGAAACATGAACATTAATCATAGACACTAAATATGAATACTATAGACACTACTCATGGCTAGGGCCCGTTTCTCAGATCTAAGTCAGGTTGCACGAACCACTTTTATAGCTACAATAGTTTTAGTTAACCATAATTCTCAAGTATTGATAATGATAAAAATGTGTCATGTAATGGAGTTAAACTTGTAGGGGTTCTCTAAAACTCTGTAGCTACATCTGTTCTGAGCAATGACGATGATTGCTCATAGCATTCATACTAGGAACACTCGGTGCAATAGACCCTATGTGTGTTCTGTATGTCATGGATACAACTGGCTTAGTAAATACCGCATGTTTGTCTTTCTTGTTGTTATTATCAAATATGCGTATTTACTTTATACCAGCATGTCGGTGTTGTCCCTTCCAGGCCGATTAGTGAACTCGTATGTCAAGGACTGGCTTGTTCTGAATAGGTTTCCAGCATGTACACAAGTCATATGTAAACACGACGTCATTTGCCAGTATCATCTTCATTAACTGACATATCAGTTTCCATGATTAGACATTGACAAATGACGCCATGGTCGTACATGCTATCTTGTCGCCATGCTTCTTTGCTGATGCTGTTCGCTTTTATTCCAGTGTAGCGCTTCTATCCATGTTAGTGAACGCTTCTATGTTGGTACGTTTCGTTAATTAGTATTATGCTTCTTTGGTAACGTTACGCTTCTGTTATTGTTATACTTGTAGGTTAGTGGTACGTTCAGCTTCGTAGCTTTCTATAAGCAGACGTTAGAACACTGCCGTATATGCAAAACTCCAAACATTAAATATTAAATTATGCACATGACATTGAGACGCTGCTTAAAGTTTTACTAAGACCTCTGTTCAGAAAATAACACAACACAAATTGAGGTTATTCATACTGTTAGAATAATGCTATCTCCAAAAGAAATACTTCTCTGAATTAAGGTCCTGACCTCGGCATCTAGAGTTCTCATGTGAGAAGACCCGTGAGCCCCGGATAATGACCACTAGACCCTCCCATCCCACCCCTAAACTCCCACATGTCTCCCCAATCTGTCCCACAATGACCCTCGTAATGAAAGCTCGGCGCCCACTTGAGCCCAGCTACCTGAAGCTCTGAAAGGGTCTTCAGTGAGATCCGGCTGTCCGGACTACATCAGGGCGTGCTGGAGGCTATAGCTATTGACGGATACTTCTGCCAATGGTCAGATGCTGGTCAGTGGGCATGGCAAGGCAAGCCCCAAGGGGAACAATTAGGGTGTGGACAGATGACAAACTTTTCTGGGAACGCTTACCGTTGTGTCAATGAAGTCATCTTCGAACAATAGATCAGTTTGACCATGGGAGATACTATTGCATGTGGAAAGTATGGGTCTAACGAAATAGCATGAATTTCCTAATAATTGGTAATTATTGATACTACACAATGTATCTTCTTAAATGCATGTTTCACCATAGTATTGCAATAATGTTGGTTCCAATTAATTTTTGAATATATTTACTAATGGCCTCATCAGTCTTCCTGCGTGAGGCTCTGCCTTTCTGTTAACGTTACTTCTGTCCTTATGTCACCACTTAATTACGACCTTCACTAACAGTTAGGTTTGTCATTCTATAACAGCTAAATTTCTTCCTTAACCAGTAATCATCAATAAGTAACATGCATTGTAAACTTGGAGAATGAGCTGGGACGCTTAGGCAAGAATAAAATCGAGAATTCATGTTTTACACCAGTATGTCATCATTTATGGATCGCCTATCACTGGTTACTAGCAGAGGATCACTTTTTGCAATTATCTTAAATGAAGTTATCTTAAAGGCACATGTGACACGGGTGATTTATAAGATGGATGCTCATCCTGTAGTTTTTTGGCAATCTACTCGGGTCAAACCGACCCGTTCGTTAGTCATAGTCGGCCATTTTGTAACAAAGCACGGAACCGCAATCCCAGATGAGCTGGTCTAGTGTGTTTGATCACAATCCTGACATATTCACAAAACCTGCTTGATTACGGTTACAGCCATTTAAACCGGAAATAGCGTTCCTATTTCCGGCATATCCATTGTCGTGATTGGCTATTTGTCCAGCCATGACTAACCGGCCATCTTTAAAATCACCCAAAGAGTCATTGATTCATGTTGCTCACGATGGGAAATGATTTTCTATGCAATTACATTTTCTTTTCACTTGCTTAACGTCTTCCAGTTTATCTTGCTAGTTTGATTCATTAAAGCTTGAACAAGCTAGTTTTCGAATCAAAGCACGCGCGAGCTTGCGATGAAGGCGTCAAGATTTCCCTTGAATTCTAGCCAGCTATTAATGAGTTAGTTTTAGATCGGACGATTACATCTCGCAAGTCCACAAAGACTCAATTACATTTAGGCGGACCTTCGATTTCTTGCCCTACATAAACACCAACCTGACACATCAGACGGCGTGTTGGTGGCTTAATAGGCCTAAATCTTGCCCCTTTCAGAGGAAAAACCAACAGGTGACTACTATACACCTCTGTTGAGTCAGGTGGGAACCGTCATCCGGGTATTTACTCTTAACGCTTCGAGTGATTTAATTGGATATTACACGGGGTACGGTTGGGTAGGTAAAGTATAGAAAGTTCAAATTGGGTGCTAATTGCTTTTCCTCTAAGACGTTTTGATAACAGAAAGAGCGTGGACGAATCTGGGTTTTGAAGAATTGCCCAATTTAAAATCGTTCTCTAGTCAAATGCCAGACTGTATATCGGTCTGTTGCTTTTGTATGTTTGCTATTAGTTGGTGTAGAATACATCCCAAATAATACCAAAACCATATCGAATTAGGAAATATCTTTATAATAGTGTATGGATATATATCTTAGGTGGTGATTTATGCAAGAATGCACACGTTTGTCTGCATATGTCCCAAATAATAAATGCTTATAATATACTTATGATACTGACTTTTTTTTATTTATACCGACTTGTTGAAATTAACTAATACATGTATAAGGACAAGGAGGTAATTAAGATTATACATGGTATGAGTTGCACATGTTAACACACAAATGTTCAAACGAAAGTGAGATACCTATTTTAAAGCATCATTTAAGATATATTCTTTTAATTCCATCCACGTTCATGGTGGTGGAAATAACTACCGGTAAACTAATCAAGGATAGAACACATCAAGTTGTGCATAAATAAATAGCCACATTTCATGTTTCAATGGAAAAGTACTAAAACTAGTGCATTACTTTTGGAAGTGTTTGCCAGTAGGTCTATTGATAGACAGAGAAGCAAGCAGGGACACTGGTAGACGTAGTGAGACAATTAGCTACTGACGAGGTAGGTTTATACAGTGACCTACACGTTCCTGACAATCTAACGTGAACTGACAAAATATTAACGTTCACACAAAGGTAATCTTGGCATACACTCAATAGGATATAAACGATTTTTACATTACTCACACACCGCGAACATTAACAAGGATACTAGCAGTGGCGGTCATATTGACATTCAGCTAGTTAATTATGTAAGGCATTATGCGGCTTGAGTATGCAAATCCCACACATCGAGTGTCTGATCTACCTTATAGAGAGGCCACGATAGTTGAACGTGTCGTGTTATGCTCAGCTGGGGGTTGACAAATCTAATAAATACAACATAAGGCAATAATGAAACCAAAATAATTCCAATAGGCAAGTATGCTCTTGTGATAATTTCTCGCTTAATTCCCAGCTCCTGTGGAATTGAAAGGCATCTTTTTAAAGTTCAATAAGAACTGCTTTTCTGGTATATTCATGCGCTTGCATTCAACAAGTGTGAGTATGCTTTTGGCAGATTTGAGTCCGTTTCACGAACTATTTTTTGTTCTGTCAAGGTCTATAGCTGGAGGAACGCCTCTTCTAGAGATTGAAGAGAACATTGTCATGAAAGGTTTCCCATTTCTTTCGTGACCGCCATTGACAGTTTGTCTGAATGTTGGTTTAGAGCAAAGTCCTCTTCGGCGATTTCCAAAGACAATTATGTCAAGACGGGTACAATCCCATAAGTTTATTACTTATTTGAGAACCGGGTACCCTGTTCAATCTAAGTTGGCACGATGAATCCACCCCGGGATTAACATTATAATGTGGCACTCGCCTCTTCATATTGGGTTTGAAGATTGCCTTAAAAATCATATTCATTGTTTCTTTCTACCCAGATACAGCCGTATATTATTACTTCTGAATCCTTTGTCCTATACCAGAAGGGGCGGACGCAGAATCCTTTGTTGCTTTATTTGCTACACAAGAAGTAATACAACTGCGATTCTCAAGCATCTCCCGTCTTACAATGGCCAAGCACAAGCGCGGCCGCGCGGCAACACTCGAAGGGTAGACCGACCACTTCATAGTTTTGCTAGTATTTATAAGCAATTGTAGCGGATTTTTCACATTCTTAAGCCGTGGAACGTCGGGCGGATGGTGTCAACATTGTCTTTTCTCTCCGGCTCCAACTTGTCTACAGGACGCGCATGCTGGATGAGCTTATTGTCACCGGTCTTGATTAGCTTGTAGCTAGCGACAAAAACCCCTTTTACAACAGATCCATCTATGCAGCCCTATATTTGTATAGCCTGTATGTCTTTATCCAAGGTGTACGGCCCTCAAGATAGGACGGACTTAATCTGTAGAAGCGGGTTCTTTTTTTACCGTTTCAAGCCTACATTCAACGTGCATAATCCTGCTCAACATAGATGAAACGTGGAGGTCTGTGTTGACGGCTTATCTAAACACCATCGGTTCCCGATCAATTAAAACACTAGTCGAGTGTGGCCCGAGGCTTTTGAATATCTGCACCTATCATATGTATCGCTAAACTGTAAACTTGGCAATTTGTCGTTTGCCTTTGATAGAACATTTCTCAGCTATGCATCCATGACAGCAACATTATACTGGAGATTAAAACACATCAAGAAATGAAAGCTTTTTCTAGGAGGCCTTCAATGCCTCTTATAATTACACCGGGATATTTGATTTCATGGACAGGAATATGTTCAAAAGAATGTGTGCCTATTATTATACGAGTGTGAGTAACAGCAAAGAAAATGTTAACGATTGAATTTAAATGCCATTATGTGTACTAGCTTTGACATAAATCGTGCGTTTCAACGTTTGGCATACGGTATATAACGATCCAATGGGCAGTCCTCTACGACACGGCGTAACTGTAGAGGAGGTAACCTTAACGCCAACCCTATTACTAATGTTGTAGTATGTATAGCTACAGTTGGAGTTACACGGTTTGGTACGGGTATAGAGCTCTGGAAGAGCATTCTTCAATTAAGCTCTAGCACCTTTTATAAGAGCGCGTTGATATATTTTTATTAGCTACGAGAGCTTTCTGGAAGTGTGTGATTCCCGCAGCGACGTTAAACTCCATATTCACTCACTCATGGAAGTGTGTACTATGTATGATTTTCTGAACCATTAAAATTTAAGAAAAAACTGTTCTGTTGCTTACCTACATATTTACAATAATATTACGAGTGAAGAAATTACAACGTCCCGTTCTACAACACATTCGAAGCACTATGAGACTCGTAACTACTATGTATACCTTGGCATAGAGTTACGACTTTCGTATACGATTGGGGTTGTTCTGTAGAACAGGGGCCAGACAAGTCTTATATACTAGTATATAACAAGACTTGGGACGCACAGAATTAATCTCACGAGGAAAAGACAAACAAGTCAGGCAGGTTTTTATTAACCAAAGCACAATATGTCATGGCACCCATCACCAATTGATCACATTTCGTGATAACTTGTGCCCACTGCTCGTCCCGGACTAGTATCAATACAGGGATATTCTTCACTGACGTTTATATTAACTCATGCCTATCCGACCCGAGAACGAAGCTCGGGCAATACTATAATAGAAACTATATCATATTGAAGGATTTAAGACATACAACCGACCAACGAAATTACGAATTTTCGGATACCAGCAAATCGGCAAAAAAATGAGCTACTGTATTCTTGTAGTTAAAACAATTCACCCACGTCTCTAAGGACAACTATATTTCCACCCTAAGCACGTTTAAATGTGTACGTACACGTCTTATCGAATCTGATTATTGTGTAGGCATGCGCAGTTCAAATAACAATACTGACTAACACCATGAACGCGAAACATCTCAATTTCTTTGTTACAAATGTTTATATCAATTCCGTTCTGTAAAGCTATCGATTTCCTCTAAGCTATAGGATAATTAATACGTTGATGCGGGCGAATCAAATGGACTTTGAAGGTAATTTGTAACTTGAAGGGTTATGTGGATTGATATTGACTTAAGCTGATCCTTTCATAAATTATATGTGATCTGAGGTCAAAGATAAAGTTTGGATATGTTTCTCTGTTTACCGAAGCAATGTGTTTAGTTGCTTAACTCTTGGTCCGGATAGTGTATAGTATCAATCAAACACCAAAGGAGATATTCGTATAAGAGGGTCGAGTGGGGGAAAAAAACACTCATGAAATTGGTGCAACATGGCTCTATTTCTATTTGATATGCAGATATCAAAATTAATTTCGCTTGGACAATGTTGCAAGACATTGTTTTGTTATTTGGCGAATATGCACAGTTGGCCATTACGTGAAACACTACTATAGTCATTAGGAAACTTTACTCTGATTTATACAGGAATGAAAACGTTAGTGAGTCCATGTCCTGCTGTATAACTGCTATACAAAATACCTTGATTAATAATTACAAAGTGTTGCAAATGGGAAACGAGAAATGTTTCATCAAATATAATCCATTGCTAATTAGAAACGTTTCCGGTTAGGCAAGATTGAGTCATATCCTGTTTGGAGTGTTTGAGGACACTGTACGGAGTAATGTGTGCCCATGTGCTATGCATTTGTTTTATACTGGAGACGCACGCATACGTAGGTGGCGCTTATTACGGTATTACCAAACGAAGCGTGCCATGTGTCAAACTATTAAACCATTCCACTCAGCATTGGTAACATGTACGTAGTTACAGCAACATCGAGACTGGGCGAATTCCGTGTCCGCATCGTCGCTGTGTGGCAATAAATTGGTCTGTATTTACGTCCGTGGTCATCGATAGCTCCGCGCACCGCGTGCACCAAGGAAGCGACGGAAGCTGGCGTTACGCAAACGTTATGCAATTCTATGTCGATGACCCCTTTCAAAACAATTTGTTTTCTCAAATTAGAGAAATCGGCCTGGGAGAGAAATATTTTCTTAATCCGGCTGGGGAGCTCGCGGCTTTTAGGGAAATAACGTTTTAGATTAATTGGATCATTCCAAAGTCCCTTCCTTATGGCCAAACTCTTTACAGCCTACGGCGCTTTTGTTTCTGCGCGGAAACAGCGTTGGGCGGTTACGTCATTTTGACCGACAATGCCCTTTTGCTAACGGCCAAGCGATTTTCATTTATTTGATCTTCAGTCTTCAACCATTTGCAAGGCTTTTAAGCATTATAACTTGTAAATATACGAGAAGATGCTGTACATATTTCATGCCTTCCAAGGAGACCAAAGAACTCCACCAAGGTGAAACATAATAGATACGGCTGTCCTCGAATTATGCAAATTAATGGTTCTGTACCGCTTCTCCGAGTTCCTCTGATAAATAACCACTACATCGTCGAATTTGAGACCATATTTCCCATTATTCATAACCATGACGTTTTATATGAGGGGTATTGTGAATGCGACTCTATTAAGCATGACGGTATCGTTGTCTACTCATATTGCATAGGTTTCCATGTGTATGACCGGGGTTGCTTATCGCTGTATGATGTCGCTGATATGCACTATTATAACTCTGTCATATCTTATGGGCCAACGCTCTTTGACACAGTTCTGAGAGAGAATGCTCATATTGCGATTAGAAAACAAAACGCCTGACAAATTCTGGGAAGCAATCTATCATTACTGTGCATTTGTGTGGAAAGTGACGTCTGGAAAAGGAAAACTGTCGTGTCGTCTGCCTTCTGCTTCCCGCCAAAACAAACAAGTGTCTACCACCCGACCCTGGATAAAGCAAGGTCTGTGTTTTCAAGGTGTAAGGTTACCGTCACCACGGCGCTCGTCAACATGCGCTGACACTGTACACACAGACTGATGACGTAATACACCATCCGTCATAATAGGAAAGAATGTGCACCTTGAGGTTGCTTTCAACCAAGGCATGTATCGACTGTTTCAGTGCTCTGATGACCATTGATGGACGCATATCATGTGGGGGAAAGTATCAACAATCCAGACCCTCCCCCTGAAACCCCACCCAGCGTCCAAAATGAGACACATGTCCCCTCCCCTCGCTTGCCCCCCTCACCCCAACCCCGTTCTCAACCTTTCCCTAAAACCCATACAGATTCGGTTCTGTGTTTCTTTTTGCGCGTGGTTCTCGCGACTATTCCCCCAATGTCCTGATGTACACTGTTTGACCTGCATCGGGGTATCTTGTTACACTTGTGATAACATGGGTGTTTGGCCCAAGTGATCTGTGTTTGACTAGACTGTAATACCTGTCAGATAACCAGCTCGACTGAACGCCCGCATGTAAAGGGTCATGGATGCAACAGGTATGTGCAAATGTCTTCAGGTATTTACTCTCTCGGGTTTTCTCCAGTCTCTTGTAACCTTCTCCAGCATCGTGATGAGAGAGTTGACATGATAATATTATTTCTTTTTTTGTGTTGCAGAGGAGGTCAGCTAGAAGATGAAACAAATACATATATGCACACACATACACGGATATTTATCTCTGACGATATAAACCCGGGTGTCACTACGTAATTAATACGAAAGTTTATGTTGGTGGATTTGAGATGAGTTTGTAATAGGAGTAATAGCACCAAAGGTTGCGTACACAAAAGAAAATGCTTAAATGTAATTCTATTTTAGCAAAAAAATATAATCTAAAAACAACGTCTTTATAAAATAAAACTAGTATAGGTTATACTTGAAGGACATACAAGCGTACTTTGTAGCACTGTCTAACGTTACGAAACACGCGATGCGAGTAATTTCTAGCTACATCCTTCTTGGACTGTCTAAATACATATACATTATGACGCATACTACACGTCAATGTGTTGTATACAAACTTAATTAAGGGTTAGCAGCCTTTTTGGACATATCTTTTAACTTTATATTATATTTTACAATCAAGAACGACCACATATCCAGGTAATCTTCAAGAACTTGCAGATACATTGGGAGAAGAATGTCTCGATATTCCTTAACCCGACCTACGAACATTGATATAAAAATTCCACGCAAACTATTAACCGGCCTACACTGAATTCAATTAGTACTATTGATATTCCAACAAAGAAAGCTTTAAAATTCTAGAGTTCAAATCTCATCTACTGAGAACTACTAGTATTATATTGCAACACATATAACCTTGGGAGTAATATCAAACTGAATAACAAATGTCAGTCTGACTGGCGTGTGACACCTAAAAGCTAGGTTATCTCTAAACTATCTCCAAAATATTTATCACGCATAGATCTGTATATCCATTGACTGAACTACACGTGGTTTTTAATTTACCGGAACTACGGCCAGATCATCCTCGCACCACAGAGGTACTGATTACATTAGTACTTCATCTACCCCTGGCTCATATCTAGAGCAAAACTTGCGCAAAACAAATCCAACCAATGAAATCATTTTCCCGAAGAAAACGCAGTAAAAATATATCCAATGAAATATATATTATCATTGTTCTATTTATAGATCCTACAAACTATTCGTGCGAATTTTGCCATAGATGTGTGCCAGGGGTAGATGAAGTGCTAACGTAATCAGTACCTCTGTGGTGCAAACATGCGGCCAGATCAGATCCATGCTTCCTCGAATGACTTCATCAGTCAGCAGGCGACTTCATGCTCATCATGCAAATGGTGCGCCTTCCACGTGAACAAATCTGTTGCTGTTTAATGTCGCCGTTCGTGTGTCCATTACGTTGGGGATGTCGTCATAATAGACCATTAAACACGACTCTCGATAAATACGTCCTTAAATCTAACATATCCTCGTATTATACTACCACAGCAAACAAAGCACCTCAGTCGTGAACTGGGTTTGATACTGGTGCGCGCTGCTCGGAGTGTAACGAGTTAATGAGACAATGGAACCAAAGCATTTGGCAGGGCGTACCGTGGTTACGCGACCTCTGTTTGTAGTAGTGCCGTAATGGCGACTCCCCTTGTCATTTGATGCCATCCTGTCGTTTTCACGATCTGTGGGCAGGTTACACTATAAATTACATAGGAGTTCTGGTGCAATATGAAGACATACAAGGCCAGGTAGAAATTTGCTAGGATTTTCTGGGGTTGTTTGATTTGCGGGTTTAGAATCGCATTCAAGTTAAGAGGAAACGGAGGGAAAAGGGAGGGGGTAGTCTGTCACAGACCCTGTTCTCAATAAAATACTCCGATTCCAAATATCTCCTATGAACAGAAGCAAGTCTAGATTTGTATGGGGAACAGGGTCTCAGAGGTTAAAGAATTTCAGAGGCTTCTTTCATATAAATATTATACCCATCAGTAGAATTTATTAAAAATAATTTACTTTCATTCTCTGAGATTATTGATAGTCTAGGAGGTGAGGCGTTGCATGGTACCGGATATGAATCTGGGTGTTGGGTACCTGGGGATAAAAGGGGATACGGACATACAGAGAAACATCTACGTTATGGACACACACAGACACACATTACGGACACCACACACACATATACACACACACACACACACACACACACACACACACACACACACACACACACACACACACACACACGCCATCCTGCTGGGTGGGTTTGGACAACACGAACAAACAGTGCTACAACCCTACAATAGCTGCTATTGTCAGGTAAAGAGAGATGGCGGGTTTCTGTCTCCCACTGTCTTCTCGCCCTCTCCCTCTCTATCCACCCATCCTCCCAAGATCAGACACGGTGTCGCTCGGTCGTCGTCACCCCCACTTCTATCTCCGCGTCTGAAAAGTTACACTCCGGTTTATTGCAGGCTTCCCTGCTTTGTAAGGACGGGTGTAATCACACGGGCAAGGCGGGGGATCGGGTGTCGCGATGGGCTTCCACGTCCATTCTTCCGCGGGGCACCTAGCATGCCGTTGCAAAATATCAACTAATCGCTTAATCCACAGGGAGCCCACGTTTTGTATCCATGTCAGATATAAGGTGGATATGGAGTGGAGACGTGGGATCCGTTCCGCTAAACAACGTGGTATGAAGGTGATCATACACTCACTCTTCGTGGTGAATCTCTGTTATGGCATGCGTCGTATTAATTCACCAAAGGCTATCGGATATCACTGTCTTCGTTGCATAAAATACTTCGGATAATACCCAACAGAGCACTGTTAGTTTATGCCGTCATAAGCCTGGTTCCGCTTTCTGAAACGTCTTCCTTACGTTAGGCTATGGTTAAAGAACGCCCGTCACACGTGCAATTGGGCGTGGAAGACCTTGGCCCCCTCCCATTCGGCAGAACCATGGAAGTGAAAGCTGTATTCCAGGATTCAGGGAAACCTTTGACCCTAATGATCTAGACATGTTGGTGTCCGACTCCATCACTTGCGATCATGATTACCGTGTAAAGATGGGCCCAATGCTTACGTACGCATACCATCACAGATATCGGCTGATGGTACTCGTATCCAAGCATGTCCATAACTGTCACGTTTTGGTTCTGATTAGATGTTTCTTCAAATCTGGCTGATTCATTAAATTATTACACTAGTGTATTGGGTATAACGCAATTGCTATAACAAAAAGCTTGCATGTTAACTAGATTTGTTTGAATTATTGGGATCTGTATCATGAAAAAGAAAGATGCGCATTCACTACTGGAACCGTAACCAGTCGTGTGCACAATCAGCGTGAGTGGTGACGCTATCACGCCACAAACAGTCATGTTTCTCTTGTTTAAACTAGGTAGGTATTTGTTCGACCCGAATGTCGATTTTTCCTCGGAAAGATTGGTTACATTACAAATAACACCATTAGCTAAGTGACAAGAAGCTGCAGTGTCTTTCAGATTAATACGCGCCTCGCGTGAGTCCGTTCTTTACCCTCGAGAACTCATTGCCCACCAGGTATGCAAATTAGAAATTTCGAGTATTTTCCCTTGAAACATTTAAATCCTGAAACGTGTTGTGTAATGACTAGCATATCGCACAGTAAGACGGCAATTACTAAATTTCCCCCTTTCAAGTTTAATGTTTCGGACTCCCGTACGAGTTGTCTTGTGTGAATGGGCGTCGCGCCTGCTGGGACTATTTTGATGTAAATTACTTCTGATTCCTACGCGCCTCCTCACCGCGGGTTACTTACAAACTGTTGCGCGGTGGCGTGGAGGTGATCGGATATATCTCCGAGTAAGAATAGAAGCCCTTCATATGGGAGGACGTTATGAGGAAATTGGTGCATGCCGGTTTGAGTAATGATGTTGTCAGGATTCTCAAGTGGGGTTACTTCAGTCCAGTCAACATGGTCCACAGACACGCATGCGCACATTACACTGGAGCAGAGAATACTACTAATAATATTAATAAAAACAACAATAATACTACTACAAGTAATAATAATAATAATAATAATAATAATAATAATAATATTGAATATTTGTATTGGAAGCTCATAATATTGTTTGAATAAGCAAGTACTACTATACTACTGCTGCTGCTGCTACTACTACTACTACTGCTGCTGCTACTACATCCTCGAAAACCCAAGCTATTGTGACTCCACTACTTTCTGTCACATACCCTGGGACAACTGCCTATTCAGAAGTC
>JAULBP010035830.1:0-13427 GCA_032355345.1 Lepetodrilus pustulosus
GCACATTATTTATGTAAATACACAGGAGCGGATTTAGTAAGTTGGATAACGTTTTTCCAATCCTTTTCTGATGAATAAAATATGTTTAAATCAATCTGGGTGGGCTTCGGTAGTGAAAAATATCTTCACATTATGGTCCATATCATATACTCCGATATCGATTCATCAGTCATTGGCACTAACAATATTCCACAGCCTAATGCTTTTCGACACAACTTCACGGCTGCTTGGATGTGCCAAGAAGACCGTCTAGGCAGCCTGGAACAGCATACCGGACCTCACCAACATACTAGTGGTCCTTGTGTACGACCCTGACAGCTTCATTCTCAATTCCGTTTTTATGCTTCATTGTACACATGTACAGCAGAGTCTGTGGTGTAGCCGGTGTCAATGACGGCAGGCAGTTTGCTGAAATACATCCCAGCTACTCAAGCTGCGCTGATCCACCATGAAAAGTGAGTGCTACTACAAGCAACTTTCTACTGGAAACAAGCCACCTCAGACCAGCAGGAAATCACCGACTGTGAGTGAGACTGGCACCAGTACATGGCAACCACTGTGGATGACACATTGACGCTTCGGTGGCATGTGCTGCAGCTGTATGAGGACATGCATGGGCAAGTGCAAATGAAATCGCGCCGTTGTCTAATGGCGTAATGCACAATATTGTGTAAATGTGAAGGCGGGTGCATCAATGCCAAAGGCAAAGATGACCAGTAATACTCATTGTTGGAATTATTGAGCGCAAGTCATCCTGGATAATTTACATGTATTAACAGTAATTATTTGAAATCATAGTTATTTGGACAATGTGAATACATACTTGCATAGAACTGTCATCTCCGAATTGTTTTCATAAAATATATTGTTCTTGAATTATGTTTACTTTATATTTTTTCAAGCAGTAACTACCTGCTATTCTTAGCCCAGTGACCCCAACACGGTGTGAGCATGTCTTCAAATCATTAAACTAAAATCCTAATCGGATTCCACCATCCCATAAACCTCTAAACAGTGGTTTTGTTCACAATTCTAGCACTTTTGGTTTTGACAGCTAACCCGTATGGCGGCCATATTGGATGTTGCCAATATGGCCGCCATACGGAGATCACCATTTAGAATTCAGAATAGTATGTTATAGATGACATCATGGTCAAATACTAGTTTTAAATGTAACTATGACGATTAATATACCTCCATTTATAATTACCGACCGATAATTACCTTTAGGATGACTTTGATGGATGACTTTGACCCTAAATCATTGAGCTAAGATCAGAATCGGAATCACCGACCCAGAAAACCTTTAAAACGTGGTATCGCTCAGGATCCTAGCTCTTATGCTTTTTTAACTTTGATTGATCATTAACCCTCGTCGCAAATGGGTGAAAGATTCCAGCAGCGACGTTAAACTCCATATTAATTCATTCATGCATTAACCCAGGATATAGCGGCCATATTGGATTTCACCAAAATGGCGGCCCCGGGTGTTACCCATCTTGGCGCCCATCAGAAATCAAAATAATATGGCATGAACGATATCTGGGCCAAATCTGGTGCTTTTGGAAGAATGTGAACAAAAAAAGTCCCTAACAGTACCGATTTCCATTGTTTTCACTGTGGTGATACTAAGAAAGCCGCATGTTATACTAGTATACAACAAGGAGTACGTATGCTTCTTTGGTTTATAATAATATGTATGCATGTTATTGTGATGCACTGTTACCTGTTCATGTCACATTATGCGACTGTATAATTAATTATGAGCGTAACACTATCTACGGTAAATAGTCATAGATGGTGGCTGTCTTGTTGTAGGATGATTGCATATACATTCCAACCCCGTTATACCGGACACTCCCGTTTTTTTTCTAAAATCTGACCGTTAAGCGAAATAACCGGGTCATCGGATCATTCATCGTTGTGTTAAACTATTTAGTAGGAAATCCGTAATTATTAGCAGTTGATCGATAAGCAAACACACCCGGTACAATGGCCGTTATAACGGGGTATAGCTGCATTTGTAACAGCCGGGATGTGCTAACTAACCTGCCACATGCGGTTTCAGGCAGATGCCAAATGCGTATTAACCTACATGTCGCTTTAATTCACATCGGAATTAGTCGCAAACCGGGTCTAATTTAGAACTGTCCTTTTTGTCCGCCGTTAATTCGAAACGTTTCTCCGTATTCAATGTCATCTACTAGATTGCTTCACACATTTACTATGTTAAAACATTAAATATTACCGCCATGACTATTGGTTTGTGTCATCAATCTGAACTGTATACATTAAATGAATGTAACTAGATCTACTAGGGATGGTGCATGCCAATAAACTGGCATATAAAGTGCAACGCCATTCTCATGAACGTTGACATCAATCCAGTTCCTATTGGACAGGAAATTACGTCTATTTTTAATCTTCCTTGAAACCAAGACCACGACATGCCATTTTGCAAGTACCGGTATTGTGTTACCGGAAGTATCCCAATTTAAGTTTATCCGTGTGTTTCATTATGCGGACGAAATGACTGAAAGAAGTATTGCAAAAGATAAACATATCAGATGAAATGTTCTTCCCAAATAATGCGAAAAGTGCTTAATTGAGCGAATTGATCTGACAGTAATAGTTTTAACCGTGAGTGTCATTGGAACCTAAATTAAACACTTATGTGCTCTCACGTGCATGAATTGTTATGAGTGTTTCCACCATTGCTGGTTGCATGATTGCAGTCTAGTATTTAAACAGACACTTGCAACGTGAAGAGGCTGTCCTTTGCAAAATTATTTAACAAAAGATGCCACTATTATATAGTGGCATGATTATATGTACATTGAACGGAACGAGCAGAGAGGTTAGTTGAAGAGTTTGGAATTATCAGTTGATATTAGTCTGCACGTGTATGAGAATGTCATCTCATAGTCGAATTTCCATTTCAATGTTAATTTTCAATTCATGCATTTCAAGGGGATTTACGCATTTAACGGGATAACTGAGACTGTCAGGGGCCACGATTTCACATCATAATATCGGTGAGGAGATATGCAATTTTAAGAGAGAGGTAATATAATATGAGGCGTGGGCATGTCATAAGAACATTGTCTACAAAGAAAATCCATTTCTGCATTTATATGTCTCTGACTGCAATATACAATAAATCAAGACGTGAATAGTTTACAGACCACTACACACCAGCTATGCATTTCAAAAGACAGATTACAGCATAAATACGAATGTACAATATTGATTGTACAGGGCAAGAGTGAGAATAGTAAATATTGCTAAATTGCGGGAGATGAGACTACGTGTTTCGTAGACAGTCAGTGTTGTATCGTAGATAGTACGCGCACATTGAATGCGTACACATACTCAATGTTTTCTTTACCTTGAGGATTTAAACGATTTCACACGAAACGCATGTTAGTAAGCTGCCGTAAAATATTTAGTATTAAAGGCACGCTGAAAGTCTTTTGTGAGTAGAACATATGACAAATCAATCTTTCATGTAGTCATTGTCAATATCCGTCATTCAATCAAAATACCGATAACCGTACAGTTTGGATTTTCCTGATCAATGACACGGGAAATGCATACTCGTGAACATCCTCGAAATGCAGGTCATAATGCAAACTTAACATCCGTCAAATAGATGCTAAATAGGCATAATGGACATGCATTTCTAGTACGAATCGTGACATGCTCATTTGTAATACGAGATCTAGACGTGCGGTAGATGGTGCATCCCTGAATATCTGAATATATGAAATCAATTACCGTTTCTCCGTGACACAGAATTGGTGTTTGTGTCAGAGTTAATCAATGCAATCATTCTATAGCTCTGTATTTGCATAGACTATTTTCAATAAATTTCCGGATATATAAACATGTATTATGTATTATGCTTCTCGAATGAATGGCTTTATTCTAAACGCACGTTCGTGGATCTGTGGGGAGATGCTATGAATGAAAATAGAATAGTACCGGATTACCTGGCGTGGAAAATTTAAATTGTAGGTCACGGTAAAAGTGCATTTAACAAAGAAAATAGAGCTGCGTTTATACCCGAATTGTCTTGGCGACATGTCAATGACTATGTCCGTATTCTCGTCCGTGTCCATACTATTTGATAAGGAGCGCTTACACCAGTCGAGATCCGTATCCGAATAAGTGTTACCAGTCATAACAACCCACATCACAGAGTAAGATTAGGTATTTGCATACGGACGGTTTCTTGGATCAATTTGGCTGGTCGACGTTATTAGCCGAACAAAAACAAATAGTATTTTCAAAATGACGTCATTCATCGTTGACGGTATGCAGAGATCGGTCGCAGCATCAACCATATGTAGTCGTACAATATAATACTGCAACGGGCTGTGAAAATCGGATTGGGATAGTGTAAACGTAGCTTAACTCCTTTTGTGCGTTCAGGCTACGCTACTTTTCCAAGTGTAGTGGCTACCTGAACGAGTTAGAAGGACAATTGCAGGACATCGGGTTGCGCATGCGTGCTGTCTATTCACGTCATGCTCTGGGTGCCTACAAAACACTACGGCCTGAAAAGCCGAAGTAAAAAAGTAGCACTACGTAGCACTACATGTGTTTGATGAACGGGTATTGTAATGCGCTACCTAGCACTTCGCAGAGACAACTAGAGAAGAGTAGTACGTCCTGAACGCACCCCTGGTGATAGTCAGCCTGCCCGAATTATCGTATAGTTGTGTTACAATACACGCTTCCACTTTTCTATCTGTCAAAGCGCAATTTATGATAGTATACACTAGTTTTGCATTCTGCCACTTGATATTCATATATTAAGCATGGCTTGCCAGACTAGTATGTCTACATGCTCGATGCATCATTGATCTGGAACACATTACTGTTTCTAATATATTCTGGTCCAGAGAACACCCACTTATACTGATATGACCTGTATCCATTGGCCCCGGGTCGTCTATTCGTATCTTTAAATGATCGGAAATGCTCCAACACTATGTCCATTACGATGCCACTGCCGTTCGGTCGTCCCGTATTTTATAAGTAAACCAACAGCCAATCAAAATTGACAGTTGGAGTAAGGTTAATCCGAGCCGTACCGATATTATTGCTCTAAGACTCGATGGACATGGTAAACAGAGGTTGGAGACGTTTCTGTAATTACAACGGGCAGTAGTCGGCATATATAACCGCCGATTAACGTCTCACGGTCTCCGTGGGTCACAGTAATATCGTCAACAACCGGAACAAAGTGTGTGGAAACGACTTCTAACAGTTCGAGTCAGGTCATTGGATTTCGTGCGTTTGCGTACCCAGACGTAGAGTAGACCTACTATATGCCGCTTAGAACCCGTTCCGAATGTTTGCTGCTATCCTATTGACCATGCCTGCCGAGTTCTGTCTCATGTCGTAATTAGGAGGAACGCAACACATCAGCCAAATCCCCTAGCGCTAGTTTTGTTTTAACAGGCCTCAGATCGAGATAACGACCGAAAAGCTAACTCAAACAAAGCCAACTCTTTGAACTGGGTGATTTGAAACTTATCTATCTATCTTCTTATCGATTAGTGACGCCATCATTCTGTCTTCCAGGCAGGTGAAATCAACAACACCTCGTTTCCGAGTGCCAGGGTATCCATCATGCAGTGTTGTCTAAGATGTCCAAATGAGGAAAGGCAGCCAGACAATAACACGCTATGTGTGCCTACTTCAGACGGATGCTCACTTCACTGGCTTCTAGCACTTCCTGAAGATGGACTGGTTTTTCCAAAACATAACGTCACCATGTTTAATTTTTTTAAATGCTTTTTTTTTAAATGTGGTATATGTAGCATGGACTTCACATTCGTACGAACTCTATATTTCTTATGCAACTTGTCGAGTTTCATGTGGTCGGTGTGGTACAATTTCCATCAATTGTGACATAAATGGGATTTAATATAATGTGGTTTGCAATCGTATGGTTCATCGTAGTTCAGATGATTTAGACATATCATAACGTTAACACGTTACCGATGCGCATAGAGCATAGCTCATAGAGCATCGGTCAGACAAGAATCCATATATGTTATGGAATTGGGCATGCACATGTCAAATAGACAACGCGAGTGTAATGCCATCAACATGTGCGGTGTGTGGGTGACATAGACGATGATTCGCTTAAGGTTGTGTAGGTGACAATCAACTACTATAACGGCTAATCAGCACTTATTTAACTAAAAACACTTGCAGTGCTATTTAATGTGCTGATCCTGACTATGTTACGTAGTGGAAGCTACACTAACTTACCAATTTTGACTTGAACTTCTCAAAAACAAAACATGCTACTACAACGCATGGGTACCCGATAGTAACTGCGTACGTCTCAGCTTGAGCCTTCTCATCTGACCACAACATGTGCATAAATCGATAACTTTTTAGTGAAATCGGGGGGTTAATGTCTATTACCTTCATCGTTGTTTATGCTAAGTGAAGTTAAGTGATGTATATAGTGCCATTATCCGGGAGCTATATGGGCAAAAACATTTAGTCATAATACGCTTGAAGAGAAAAATGACTCGAGTTTGATCTTTGAAGATGATAAGGTGGTGATGTCCAGAATGTTATTAGTTGTGAATGCCAAAGCACAGGACTAGTCTTCATGACTACACCAACTATTGCACCACAGTCCATACTCGGCTGTATAGAACACCAAACCCAGGTCATTCCACTACACTGTAGGTCTGCATTCAACTGGATGGCGTCGCGTTCTCGGATCATGAACAAATGCTGTGTTCTATTAGTAAACTGAGTCTATTAATTACTAGTCAATGGCAAGTTCCTATGTCAATGGTTAATCAGCCGTTCGATTTTTTCCCCCACCTTTTTTTAAATCGTCAGCTGCAAGCCGATTATTGTTGGTACTGATTTTATCGATTCACTACATAACGTATTTTTTATATAGTTACATATTATATTAAGGAGTTGAGTGGAACATGTGCTTTTAAAAATGTATTATTATGCTGCTCTCATATCCGCAACACAAAGTTAAATGTATTACTCAATAGTACCAAAGGGGAAATTATACATACCAAAGCATGAATCGTCACCAATCGAAGTACATATATATATATATATAAACTATATGTCGTGGTTTTGGACTAGTTTTTAGCAACAAGTCAAAAGTACATTCTCTTGTCATACACTACTTACAATCATGTGTGTACTTCCAAAAAAAACATGTCAAACGCTGTAATGGTAACTCCACTGCAAGATAAATTGATGTTGATGACATGAATATTGTCGTTTATTGCTTTCATTATATTACTACAAGAGGGCATACTCCAGTGGTGCGACTTAAATATCAGTAGGTCACAGCTACGTTTCCCTCAATAATAAGTGAATGCATCAAAGACAAGAACATTACTGTTCTGCAACATTCATTCATCTATAATATAATATGAATTACTAGTATGTGATAACACTCGAGTGATGGGAAATTCACGCATCACTACATAGCAGCATCTGGGTGGGCAGATCAAACGCAAGCAGTCTCATATCCAATTTGTTTGTCCATTATCTAGGTCAACCATCTGCGATAGTATGTTTTTTAATATCAGTAATATATCAGTCACGAATTCAATACACACGTCTGTGCATCTAATCAGGCAGCTTTATAAACACTTGGCAAACATTTCACATGTAATGTTCGCGATGCGGATTTGTCCATAGACTGTTCATGCTGCAGCGTGTTGCATTGTCACACTCACTGAAAGATATTCTGCACTGGCTATCAACGATGTCTCCCGGGGTTCAACTGAGATTGCTCAACGTTACGTTTCTCAGCTTGCCGGATACGGAAAGTATGTTGTTTATAGTATATGTGTACTCATTCGGAAAGGGTTTATATGAAAGGTAAAACATGCGTGTTTTTTCATTTCCTTACATGTATACTTTCATGGATCTGACAGACGCGTCTGCTTTGATAGTCAGAATGCGAGGACGAGCGTTAAACGTTAACATTTTTAAAATAAGGAGAGGGCTTCGCTTCAGTCTAATCCTTTTGAATGTGTCAATACAATACGTTGAAACCAATTTTAAAACTGTCATGTATAATTGGAATGTACAACAGAAACATGATGCGATGTTTCACTATTAAACATTATATTTGATCAATTACAATCGGAATGCATCAGTCACATGACCTTAAAGTAATACATACACGGTAGAAAACGCGTTGTATTTGACGATCTGCTTTTTCTGGCAAATCTCAATAATATATATTTAGAATTTCAAAATAGCATACGTACTTTCAATGCGTGATAATGCAGATATCGAAGTCAATATGCATATCGCTTTGGATATTAGGTGTATTCCTATCATAGTAAAGAGTAACTACTAACGATTACAATTAGCATTATGTTGCTTTACAACGCTGCATCAAACAATATTATATCGAATACACGTTGAAAATAGTCATGCTTCTAGCACATGTCTACAGTACAATAGTTTCATATCGTTAAGTAAGATCATACTTCGATTACAATTCAAACTTTTAATATAATATTTGTATTTGATAGTTTGTTAATGCTCTTCAATACTAAGCAATGCAATCATGCATACATTACTGAACAAGTGTAATTATTTCAGTCAACTTCCTTCTGACTATGACCGATTCTATGTGCGTCAAAGTTCGATGTCATTTGTATCTGTGGTTTGTTTATGCTATACGAAACTCTCAGACTAGATCCTTTTGCAAAGCTAATTTGACGCGAAACCAGACAAATGCGTGCGCGCTATATTGTCTATTTTCCATCACATCGTTTAAAATATAATAAGACTGGACTATTATATAATCACGATGCGATGCTCACGGCTTACACAGCAATCGTTACATTTGGAATTCGTCTTGGCATGTGTTGTCATGAATGGCGACACTATGTCAATAAATGGTGCAATTTAGACGCGTGTTTATCACACAGCCCGCAGATTTAGACTAAATCTGAATTAATAATTGACTGTTGCTTGTTATTAGCTCCTAAATAGTGCCTGGCTCTCGTTAGTGGAGGACTTGACTCGAAGCTGTAAGTGTTAGTACCGCGCAGTTAAATTGTCAAATGGAAAATAACAGTTCAGCTGTTGATGGGTGCAACTGATAACGTTATTGGCAGTACTTGGGGCTATAGATCTATGGCATGCGAATACATATAAGCTATGCATTATAAATAAGTGCAGACCACGCTAACGATTCCCTCGGACTAGCGTGCTAAGCTTAAGACCAAATATTCGTCAAATGTGTCTATTTGCACAAGCATATAGTATGACATTTGCCAGTTAAATGCGCTGAAATCCACAGGTGACATTTAAATATTGGAATTAATTTCGAACATATAGAAAAATGGTGACTGCTCTGTTATGGGCATGTACACTAAAATGGCAGTACGCATATGTGTATGCACAAATTAGTCGTACTACTATGTTATGCACATTATAATGTCCATATTATTAGTGTCTTATTTACGTATGTTTACCTATTAAATATTATTTTAGTTTAGCAACAACTGTATTAATATAATTTCTGAATAAGGACACTCTTACGATATGTGTTTCATGTTTGTCTAATCAGTTAAATTTGAGTCAATAGAGTATGCTGTTTCATAACTTGGAATAATGCATATATCGTAATTAATTACAACATTTGGCATACTGTTGCACACCATGATTTGCATTGGACCCTACACTACATCTGATTAGTGTCGTCACTTCCTGTACCGTTGTCAATCCGACGTGTTGATGTTTGCGGACGATACAATCATGCTTTCTCGGAATCCTAGGAAACATTACACACGTAAAGGGCGACAGTTCTTTAATTAGTACTAGCCCATTAATGATCAGTATCGAACACGACAATGAAGTCAAGAGATCACACACTGAAAGGTCAATGCGGAATTAGCAAAGAGTTAAGATGAAATCAGCAAGTAATTAATAGTCGAAGCAGGCTGATAGTAAAACAAGGGGTCACCGTCTTTTCGGCCTCAGTTCGAACCGACACGACCAAGGTTGGAACCGACACACTTTGAGAACGTGGGTGTGCCCTGTGGGTTTTCTATCGTGAAATGATATGTTTTACAAATAAAATAATGAAATATATTATATTAAGAAATTAAAATAAAATACGACCAAAACAAAACAAAAACATAAACCACAACACAACAACAACAACAACAACAACAACAACAACAACAACAACAACAACAACGGCAAACAATAGTGTGTTGATTTTTTTCTATTAAACAATAAATCTATAGAGTACAAAGCTAAAATGCGAATGCATACGGCTTATGAAATTATAAGCCTCGGCATCCATGTATATTTCAATAACTGCATGTTGCAAAATATACCGCGAGTGGGCGTCTATGACAGAAGGGCATGTGACCCAAACAAATCAAATCATTATTACGTTGAGGAGAAACAGTATTGACAAACGAAAAAGCAATTTAAGCATTAGTACACACATCCACACACACGCGCGCGCGCACGCATACACATATGCAGACACACATACACCCCTCCCCCCCCCACCCCTCCAACACACACACACCCACCCCACTCCCCCAAACACACACTCGACACGGAATAGATAGACACACAGCGCGTCTAACGTTGCGACACCGGCCACTCTAGATTCTCTATATCGATGTCTTCTTGCTTGGACAGTCTTGGCAGTCAGTGGATCTTGATAACACTTCTGTAAAGTAATTAGGCGCGTGGTTTGTCATATCATGTGTAGTTTGCAATCAATAAAGCCATTAGACTAGGATAACTGCCACAAGATCACTTCAAGGCAAAATAGAGTGCTCGCAGAGGATAGTCATTCATATGGAAAATATCAATGGAGACATAGGCAGGAGTTTTGGTCAAGACATAATGGAACATGTACGACGCTCATCTTCACCTCTCGGGGAAATAGAACATTATCAATAGCTAATACATAATGCGGCGGAGTGTGGTAATTTGTTAACGAGTCGTCCCGCATGAGCACAGTGCCAATTCTAGTTTGAATATGGCAACGATGTCCTGCTTCTTAAGTAACGTGTATGATGCTCTATATATGTATCAGTTGTATGTGGGTTCTAGACTAGGACATAAATAATGGTGCTTACGCCAAATTGTGAACTGGAACATTCACTCCACCATTCGAATACAAGAAGGTACGTGCAATTAAACAATAGACTATCTATGTCTGGCCCATTAAATCTGAATAAAACGCAAGTAGTGTGTAAGTATGTTAGTTGTTGTTGTTGTTTTATTATTTTTACAATTGTGATTTGGAGCCGAATCCAAGATCCTTACAATTACATTACGGCTTATCAATTTAATCCAGGAGAAAACCCGCAACATCCGTAGCGCTTTATGTTAGAGAAAAACTGCAAGCACCGGCTGGTACAAAGACAGATAGCTGTATTGTCACGGTATAGACGGTGCATCCTGATCACGTCAGAAAGGTAACTGCAAAGGTAATAGAACAAGCTAATACTAGTATTTGGTATTAATTAGTATTGATTTGATATGGTGTATATTACCTATTGAGACACAATCAAACAAGATGCAGACCATATATGTGTTCCACACAAATGCTCCCTCATTCCGAACCGAACCGTCTACAGATCGTGTTAGAAGAGCAATATAAAGTTGATTGTAACCCAATTATTTCTCGAGATGTGTAATTCCTGACTTATCAGTACAAATATTGACTCTGTCTTCGCCGATCATCGATGACACTTTTCTCAGCGCCGGTTCCAGCTCTCGTAGGCTTGATTAGCCGAGGAAGCGGCTGGTTTGTCTTTGATGTGTTAATCACGGGACCCTTAGCGCTATCGGTTTGTGTGCTCCCTTCGACAAACCGTCATTTGTAATTGCACTTTCACATGCCTCGTCTTCTACCCATTGCCGCGAGATACGCTATATATATATATCTACGTGCCACTGATAGGCATCGCACTATGTTACTTAATGCATACCGAAGAAAGTCAAGTTACTGGGACCCGTTTCTATACATATGACATGCAACCTATTTAAATATTTAGTACGCAGATTTGAAAAATATATCGTTGAATATGATGGAGCGATAACTTTCACCGGTTTTTCTTGAAAGGCGCACTTCCTCTGCGGTCCCCAGGGGATGTCACTCTGGCAGTTCCACTTGGTAGTGACTCATCGAACCCGGAAATGAGTATACCTACGAGACGTATTAATATCACCGCTCTCTGTGAGTGTATTGGTTCCAGATATCAAGCCGACCTGGTAGAATGCAGTAAGTCTGATGCGAGTATGTGTCAATAGTAGCGTCGAGGTGTCACACCTCATTATTTAGCCTACATCTGTGCATGCAACAACTAATCATAGGATGTCCACATGAAGTTAACCACAGACACCGATAATGAGTAGTATGCATGGTACAGGGTACCGTTTCTAGAAGCTCTCTTATCCACTAAGATACCGTAGCGCTTTCGTAAGTGCACGAGCGCCATGTGTTAGAGGTCGCTCTGAGAGTGCTTATTAGATTTAGAGCTTCGAGAAGCGATACCCTGGCTATTACATGCACCCACATTCTATTCTACAGAATATCGTTGCTCTCCGAAAGTCGTAATAATAAGACTACTACTACTACTACTACTACTACTACTACTACTACTACTACTACTACTACTATTAATGCTACTACAGTAACTACTATACTACTACTACTATTACTACTACTACTACTACTACTACTACTATTACTACTGCTACTACTACTACTAATAATAATAATAATGTCCATGCAATTGGATAACGACCAATACTACTATGGGTGAGATATTCCCGCTGCAACGTAAAGCAATAATTCAATAAAAACTACTACTACTACTACTACTACTACTACTACTAATAGTGTGCATTTATTGCATCAATTCCGTGCTCGAAAGCAGTTTGCTCAGCGCTAAATTATTAAATGGATATGCGTTCTCGTGTGTTCTTTCTCAACGCACATGCCCACTTCATCCTTCCGGGTACCGCTTTTCTGCTGGGTGAGCAGAGGCGTTTTCGAACTAAGTCAGTTGTCTAAGGTGACACCACAGTATTTGTTCAGCCTGCGATTCATTGTTGGGCAGGAGCGAATCCCAGATGCTCTAAGTTTCTCGGCCACCCATCTACGTACCAGCCGAGCTCGAGCATGCTTTACATGCACTAAATAGGTCAGCCGTGCAACGCACGAGACTACATGCCACCAAAAGACTATGCATATATACTGCACATATTATATTATTTATTTTTATTTTGTTGCATATTGGGGGGTTTACACCCGCTTTCCAGACTATTTCACTTATATCAGTGCTGATCAGTTTAGGGCAGGATCGAATAACCCCGCAACATCTGTAGCGCTTGATGTTACAGAGGACCTGGTA
>JAULBP010035941.1:0-13425 GCA_032355345.1 Lepetodrilus pustulosus
ACGAGATGGGGTGTGGTGGGGGGGGGGGGTCAGAATGTGTACAGGAGGTCAAGGCCACTGGAGGTCTGGGTGGGAGGAATGTACATGGGGTCCCAATGTATAAGACTTCAAGATAAGCAGCTTGTTGGTAATTACTAATGATCAGTGAAGTGAGGCACTACTGAAGATGCTTTAACAGTGGATGTTTTATTGCCTATTATCAGCTGATTATAGACATCATTGAGACTGTCCATGTCAGAAGTGAAGTGTACAGCAAGAGACCTATATCTTAGTACATTGTCAAACTTTCATGGCTTTTCAAATATACATTTATACACCATGCTTATTATCCTATCCCCCTGGGGGAACCTACTTTGCACTAGATGTTAACATGGTCATAACAGTAGTTAAACCTGAATTTATCTCCAGGGCAGATATTTTGTTAATGATGTTACTTCCTATATTATTTATCATTTTATGTTTTTATACATTTCTTCTCAATATTTTTTTTATAGATTTTTCACAAGTTTCATCCGTATTTCTATTCCAATATTTCCATTCATCAATGAACAAGGTCCACATCGTCATATCATAACAAGATTGACAGATGGCATACCATCTTCACATTCTATTAAAGGAAGTAATGGGTGATGGTTAGCATGGGTAGCTTACTGGTTATTCCGCCAGGGTGGCTGTGTGTACTACTGTAGTGAGTGGCCCAGGGCTAGTGTTGTCTACCACGGCTCATTAACTGCTGAGACCATGAAGAGCTTGCGTCCAATTGAGTAACTGCTAACAATGACTTAGTGTAGGCTGGTTTCCCTTGTTGACTGGGGAGGTGAAGTTAATCATGTTGATTGGCAGTCTGTTGTATCTAATACACTTACAGTTTGCTTAAGATGTTTACTGCTTTGCTTATTGGCATCTAATACAGCTACTGGCCCAATGCTGTAGTCGTAGATCACAGGCTTATGGTATTAGTTATAGAATGTTTGAATTAAGTCGCAATATTGTCTTATTTTTATTTAAACTGTACAACATATATTTATTAATGGAAAATAGAAAATAAATTCTAGGGAAATATTTCTACCTAGCTCAAGCACATTAGTGTTGAAAGGGAATGTAAAAAAAACCTGTTTAATCTGTTTTGAGCTACACAGTTGTAAATTATTTATTATTAAATTGTGATTCATTGTCCTGAAATCCGATCTCCAATTATATTTGGACATTATAAAGTGATAATTGCTTTTGTTTTCACTTTGTCGATTAGCCTTGTGAAATAGACTGATTTATTGGCGTAACATGCATAGTGGTTCCCCATATTAAGTGCTTTGTGAAGATTGGAAACATTTTTTCACATTAATGCACACAATTGGTTATCATTCTTCAGAGATAATATCTGTATTCCAGCCAGGGGTTTGGTTTGTGATGGTAATTATCTTCCCCACCTGCTGTGGTTACGGTCAGGACAATAGGCAGTGACATCAGGACAACAGGCAGTCACAGCAGGACAATAGGCTATTACAGCAGGAACAGCAGGACAATATAGCTATCCACAGCAGGACAAAATATCCAGAAACAGAAACTTCCAAATACTGAAAACTCCAGTAAGTTATCAGAGCCCCCCCAAAATTAAACATTGATAAAGCAATAACTACTGACTTGACAACTGTGGGACCTTTTTTTAAAATGTTATTAATAGTCGTATTGGATCAATAATGAAAGAAGTATTTCAACAATTTCTCCGTGGCTTGTTTCCGTGGTGACTGGGTGTCTAGACATGAGGGTCTGGGCACAATAACTGCGACAGTTATTGATTTGCTTGGGTATGGATCGGCACCAGGGGGACGACATCAGGGGGATGACGTTTGCATGCTTGTTCTGAAGGCCCTGTTGAAACTTGAAGTTGATACAGATTTGTTGATACTTCTTTGTTTGCAAGCGGTCAAATATTTCCTTTGTTTTTATGGAATTTAATTGAAAAGTGTTGTCTTTTCAGCCAGGTTTTGTAATGTCATTAACATAATTATAAGACATGATGACCTCAACAATTAAACGACGGAGATTTTTATAATTTATTAATGTTTGGGTTGTTTGTCAAATTACATTCTTTAGTGTCAAAATGTCTGAATTTTATTAATTCTGTTACTTAATTTTATGTTACCTCAAATGTGTTTTATTTATAGAAATTGCATACAGTATGTGCAACATCTACCTTCGGCAACTAAAATTACCAACTCAACTCAGCTCAAAATTATTCAAATATTAAAAATGACTGAGAGGAACAGATCTCAGCAGATGAACTTAATGAGATCACAATGTTATCAGAACCATGCAAGACAAAACATGAATTTTGAGTGTTGAAGTTTACCATTACAGTTCACCAAGTCTTGTTATCATGGTTTATCTAGGTTCATCGAGATTTGGAGCTGATGACCTCAAAAGTTTTGGCTTGCATTGTATTCATGCTTATGTATCTGACTCACCGGTGAATGGGGAAAGGGGGGACAGGTGTGGGGGGAGGGGGGCACCTTGACCCCCTGTCTACCTACCTGTGTCCTTGTGACAGGCTATCATAAATCTTACCTATCATGCTTTCACAATTTCCCAAGCATGCAAGGAGACAAAAGCTGACATGATGGTCCTATTATAGGTCGCTGTCTTCTCGCTTATCTGAGGGTGTATCCACCGGTCTGAGGTTGTATCTGTCATTCTGGGTGTGTATTTACCATTCTCAGGGTGTATCTACCCGATTTGCTTGAGCTTTTGGTTTCACTTCAGGATTAGCGAGTGAACCACTGGTAGATTATTTGGAGATGATGTGTCACTTGCGAGTCGGTCGTTAGCTCATCAACAGCTGTGGGTGACTAGGTATATATTATTGGTTTGAATTGAAGTCTGTTTGCCAAGGCATTTTACCTATAAACAATAGCATTACCACTGAGACAAACTTGTGATGAAACCTTAGGCAAGTGGTTTAGTTCGAAAATGCCTAAGTTCACCCAGCAGGGATTGGGTACCCGGTAGGATGACATTGTCATGTGAATGTTAACCTTGTAGCACTGGAATCGGCAGCTTGGGTTGTATACTCCCCAGGAGGTTGAGAAGGAAAACTCAGTGTAGACGGATAAATTGACCAGGAATAATAATGTGCTACTTAGAGCATGCCTTGGAGGTGGAGGGAGGGGGGTGTGTGGATTTGGTGTATTTTAAGTACCGCTTCTTAGTCTTGCGTTTAATTAGGGATGATGGATAGCTCATTACTTGGTCTGTGATTGTAGTTATGTAACTTATTCCTGATGAAGATAGCATTCCCCAGACGTGGCATGGAGCCATCTAGAATTCTGTACCTGCATGTAGGTATGGTACCATTTTGTGTAATGTGTTCGTGTGTATCAGGTATGTAGTACATTGTGTACTATGTACTGTGTCATCGCACCCCAGAGGTACTTATTACATTATCACTTTACAGTACCCCTGGCACACTTGGGGAAAACTTGTGCAAACAGCCAAGTGACCAATAAATTTTTTATAACATTTACGTCCAAAAGCTCATAGAGCAACGTTATTCCACTAGTCAGTGGATCAGTGCTGTAAGCTTGAAGTATTTTGGTATGAACAATTAGACACCCTTCTTGTAGCTTTGAGCATGTACTTTGTGCATGGAGACTAGCATATTAGAAACACACATTATTATTATTATTATTATTATTATTAAATCATTTTTTTTGTATTATTAAATTATTTTTTTGTATTATTATTATTATTATTATTATTATTATTATTATTATTATGAAATTAGAAAATCATTTCAATTTAATTAGTCTTATCATGTTTTGTTCGGTATCTAAAAAGGTCTTTAAGGAAGTTTATTTTTTACCATCATGATCATGGAGCTTGTCTCTGTAATTCTTTTTTATTGATTTGGATGGTGCTGAATTCAAAGGTGTGGATCACACACCACCAGCTGTTTTTCTGCTCATATTTTGTATCATAATCCTCATAACCTTATCATATCTATGTATATTCCTACTATAAATCCATAGTATTGTTGGTTAAATCTATGGTATTGTTGGTTAAATCTATATATTGTTGGTTAAATCTAGTATTGTTGGTTAAATCTATAGTATTGTTGGTTAAATCTATAGTATTGTTGGTTAAATCTATAGTATTGTTGGTTAAATCAATAGTATTGTTGGTTAAATCTATAGTATTGTTGGTTAAATCAATGAAAGGTGTTGATTTCTTACACAATATCATTTGTGATTTGAATTTTGATGTATGGATCGAACACCTTTGAAATGAATCTGAACATCAACAAGAGCTTTTTTCTTCTGACACCTCGTGTAAATATGACGAAAATTTACGATTAGACTCGAAAATATGGTCAGACCTCCCATGGCGGCTTCCAAGGCGGGGAGATATTTTTTTCCACACCTGGATTTATGAATTTTTTTAAGGTTTCTGTATAATGTGCCAGTGTACTCGGGTTCAAACTGGATTTTAAAAAAAATATAATGCTGTATTTTCTTTATTTAAATTTTTATTTATTTATCAGAAAATGCCAATATAATTGTGTTTTTATGGTGGTATACCATACCGGTAGACATAATATAGCGTCATTTTACTCATAGTAAATTACTTTTATTCAAAGTTCAATGGCCTGTCTCTTAGCTGGTATGATGTCACATTTGATGTGTTACACAGAATTAGACTCAATGTTGATACGTATCCAATTATGGCATCACCAAGGTTTATATATTTATCAGCTTACAGCTTTAGTATTATTAACTTATGACAGGGATCAAAATAAGCAGTGTATGGATAATACTGCGGAAGGTCTTCGGTTTGGACAAAATACAACTTGTTTGGCCTTCCATGTATTCCTAAGCCAGCAGAAGAATGGCAAATGTTTGCAGTGGATATTGAGTGTAGATTTCACAGATGTCATAATCTGGCGTAAGACTGAATGAATTATTTATATAGATATGATGGATGTAAACTGTCATTTTATAGATCATGAGGTCATTTCCTGGTTGGGGTCAGTTTGGAGGTGTGCTCTCTGCAGTGTTGGTAGTACCAAGCAATGTGTGGAGTACTCCTGAATCTGATGTTAGTTTGTGAGAGATCACGTTTAAACCAAGTCAGAGGCCCTCCTAGCATCTGTCGGTGATTAGCAATGAATACCGACTCCGGAGGGGCGAGGAGGGACAGGAGGGATGGTAATGGGGAAACGAAGACCCATTGGAAGGAGGGGAGAGGAGAGAGGGGTGGGGGATGTCGAAAGTAACGGCACTAGGAACTAAAATTGGAAATGAGGAAGAAAATGGAAAAGAATTACTCGGAACTGAAAGGAGGATTTGAGACAAGAGACATGAAAGAACATGAGAAATGAGTCTTTGAATTAAGTACGTCGTGGAGGACTTGAGAGGTGCGTGTAAGAAGTGATTAAGTTGAAGGTAATTGGAATAGTAATTGAAATTAAATGGAAAATATTGGCAGAATTGTCAGAATGGTTATTGTAAAGGACTACAGGTTGTAATTACATGACAGAAACTTTGATGTGTATTGGTGTCTGCGTCTATAGTGAGTGTGCACCATAGGAACCTGGGGAATGAAATGACAGAAAAATTCAATGCAATTAATGTTCTGTGCTCTCATGGGAAATATAAAAGTACTGTATGTATATCGGTGGGTACAATAAATGCATGTTGTGTATCTATGGGGATATTAATCTACCTGGACATCATACACATTCTAATGATGGATTAAGAAATCAAAGCTGGAATTTTTTGCTATCCTACGCAGTGTTTGAAATTACTGCTGGAAACTTACTGGCCCGAATAATTATAACAAATGTTTACAAAAAACATGAATTTCAACTGGCCCTTAGGATACTTTTAGCATTGGGAGAAATGGCCGGGGCAACGGTAATTTTGAACACTGATCCCATGTTAACATGTTTATGTTACGAGATGGCTCAGACTAAAATATAAAGCCTTTTCTTTCCATTCCTGCTTTTAGAATGTTTCCTTAACATTTGTACTTGCAGTAGAACTACCGTGCTATGCAGTGCTCATCACTGTAGATGTAGGGAGAATTTCAACAGCCAAGAAACAGTTTTGATATAATATATGGTGCATGTTTGCATCCTTTGCCTTTGTAATTAAGTGAACTAGGTATGAAGGGGGTCAGAGAAGGTGTTGGAAATTGGTTGGTGAGGAAGCGTATCAGTGGGAAACATCTAAAGAGCCAAACAGTCCCCCATCTCACCAAACTGTCTGTTTATGCTGGTTGGAGGTCTAGACAGGTCTACCATTTACCTGCTTGATGGAGGCACAGTTTTGTCAAGTACAGCAAAGGTTCCCTCAGACTGGGTTCTGCTTGCCGCATTGGCTCGGATTACGTGTCAGCCATTTTGAGTACCTATACAGTCTTATCTGACTTTGCGATGTAGGATAATTTATTGATTAACCTTTTTTTCTGGGAGGCAACTGCAGATGCCCTTCATGTCTGTGGTTCTGATTAATTGTTTATGATATATTTTACATATTCTAGCCTCAATGGTTTTAATCTAGTTTTCCAGTTCTAATAATAAATTTTAAAATATTTTGCCTAAAATCAACAATGCTATATACATGTCTGATAACCTTGGCTGCCATTCATTCCAAGTTTCAGCCTGATTGTATACAGCAAATTTATTTTCATGAAATAATGTTGAGCCATAACCATTGAATTTTTATTAAAAGCAAATATACCTTTTTCATTTACACACACACACATGTATGATAAATATGATTGACAGGGCAAACGGGGACTTTTAATCTGGGGGGAAAACAGGGCAGAACCACAAGGAAAATAAACAGTTCTAACAGGAAAGACAATACGTTTCTGATTGGTTCCTCTGCAGCAATAAACAGTATGATTATCTTGTGGGGTCAAAGCACCAAGTGCGAAACCATTAAGACGACAGACTACTCTCCACTGGAACGTTTTTTTTTGTGTGTACAGATTATCAATGTATACCGGTGAGCTGAATAGTGGACTAGTCTGGGACATAGATCATACAGGAGAATGTTAAAACAGGAAAAGAAACCACAGGCATGCTGTCCAGATAGTGTGCTCTTCATGTGATAGATTAGGGAACCGATAGGAAAAGAGAGGGAGGTATAGCACTGCCCTGTCTTACCACTGTGTTGCTACAAGTCATCACCACAGAGATCCATGCCATGACTACTACTGTAGTAGCTGTTCTATTGTGTTGTACAGACCCATGCTTGTCAAGTGTCTTTACAACAGACACAGCCTATGATTTATGTCCATTCTACATGCACATTTATAACAAGATTATTACTTGTTAAGAATGATTCTTTGAGTTACTATGTTTTATGGAAATAAAAGTCAGCAGAATACACATGGTACTATGACAGTTTGCAATCAAAACCTTACTTTTTATTGGAAATATTTATTGATGTAGAATTCCATTTAGCATTTTAAAATTATTAAATCAATAGGGCAGAGCTTATGAAATGTAAATCATACTTCACCATGCGAATAATACATATCGATTATGTCCAACTCTGTAAGGTATTTGTAACCATGGTAATATAGCATTTCATTGACCAGGAGGTGTCAATATTCTATTACAAGGTCAGTTATTTATGGGACATGTTAATTAATATTACACCATTGCAGTTTTTGTAATTTGTACCTCAACACGAAGCAAATAGAAAGTTTGTTCGTTCAATGATTTGATTTTCCACATTCTACATGAATATGGTTTGTTTTACAAGATGCTGGTATTTTCATGGATTGGAATACATTTTATTGTTGTACATGATGTAACACGATAAGATAATGTCAACTCATCACATACTCAGTCATAGAAATACATTATAATAATGTGTACAGCCATGATCTTGGTGCATTACTACCCATCTAAGTTTTCATTTCTGATTAAGTATAATTGGACGCTATAGGCGTCAACAAAGATTAATGTTTCCAGCACGTATACAGATAAGTGGAATGGTATTTTACAAGAGGCTATTATTACACGATCACTAGAAATCACTGGCATGCTTTAGCACTGACTCACAGCAAGCAAAACACTTCACCGTGTTCACTGCACATATAGGAATCAGAATTCTAGAATTCACCTTACTTGTAGGATGAAATTAAAAAGTTTCAATAGTAGATTTTTGTTGACTGGGATTCTTTTTCCTGAGTTGAATTTGGACAATACGAACCAGCGATATTTGCGCGAGGTCTTCTTCTGAGGATTGCAAGAATTCTGAATTATCTTGTATGCAAATATGTGCTATCTTTATATGTATTAGCCTCGAATGTCTGAATGTCTACTAAATACACAGGGATTCTATTGTCGGTGCACTGTCGGGGTGCATTGCTTCTTTCATCTTCTTGTCTTCTGGAAGATTAAGAGGACCAAGAATAATAACGAAAATATGTATTTATTGAAAGAAGTTTAATTCAAAAGATTGAAGATGTTAACTTCCAAGCAAATAGACATATATGTTCTAGATTTACATGTGTAAATATCTGTTGGTTTGTACATTTTGTAAGTTTACATATTTAAATGATGCACACTATCACGCATAGTAAAGTAAACATGGTGGACTGTCTTTAAATCATTTATATATGTTTGTAATTATTTGCATTAGCATGGGCATTCGTCCCAGTATGTCAACAAGGAAAATAATGACATCTGTATTGTATTTTGGCTTTGCCACTTAATATTTTATACTATGGACTCCATTGTATATAAACATGTACAATTTCAATTGTGAGTTATATAGATTTGAATTTACCTCTTCCTGTAAAATTAACTGTGGGTTAGAGTTTATAACGTTGACCGAAGATCAGAGTTTTTAGAAGGTGATTTTTTTCCTTGGTCGCGCAGACCAGCTTTTTATTATCAACAAATGGGATTCCTTAAAGTATTATGCTGTGTCTATTGAAATGCAAAAAATGTGCACACACTTGATTCAAGTATAAACAAGGCATGCTAAAAGAGGTTTTAAGTTGATCTCGCTCAAGTATTCCCCCCTAATGTTCCTATTGACACACATCGAAGTATCATTTAAGTTCCGGTATTTGGAGGGCTCAGTGCATGCAACCTTTCACGGCCATCTGCCACGGGGTAGATGATCCGCGATGTCTGCGACTTTACCTACAGAACCTACAGGATTATTTTGGTTGTGGACAGATGCATCCTCCGTCCCTATCAGAGCATCTTCGTCTTCTCTGAAGTCTTTGTACATGGACAACATGGAGAGAGCTGTTTACCTATGTCGCTTCATCTTTCTAATTCAACTTGACCTTCACCGTTCAAATATGTGCTTCAGGACCACTCGGTGTTCAGTAGATGTCTATCAATAGATCCATTCTTCGTGTCCTCACCTCTCTGGGAGGACGGCAATGAAAATTACCGGTCCTTGTACCTGGAGCAGGCTGGTTTGATTAGGGTTATGTAAAGGTACACTAGCAAGGTATTTAAAGTGCGCCCAGTGCTTAGCTTTCTTTACTTATCGTGGGGAGTGTAGCTTTAAAATAATCTGTTCGTGTTACTAGACATGATGAAGTGGCACAGATGTGTTCATTCTAGTCCTTGTTAGAGCTATGTAGAACTAAATAAATAATTGTTAGGTTATTCAAAAAAAAAAGAAAACTGCATTCTTTTAAGACAACTGTTTACAGCTTACACCAGAAAATTAACTTGTCTTAAAAATAAACTTGTCCTTAGGTCTAAGTATTCAGTTTCAAATTGGGAGATTCCAGGAAAGATTAGCAGTGACACTAATTAGAGAATTAAATAAAATGTTGTTTTAGAGTCACTTTCAAGATTATTTTACTATTATCACAAGTCAGGTTGTGATATGAGGGCTGGAACACCTGTGATGTCGAGTAAACCTGGTTGTTACTGATGAGCCTAAGATGACTGCACTACAACAGTATGGACATCACATGCATTTGGTGACCGTGTTGGAAAGGTTAATTTCTGTGAATATTGATGCCAATTTAGGTCTATGGAACAGACTTTGACCTCAGAACCTTTGGATCTGAACTTGCTTGCTCACTAACTTTGCTTGGTTACAAGTTACAGGAACTTTGCAATAGATACAATCAGGTCGATGTTGATGCATAGGCCTAGCCGGTCGACCAAGGATTGCATTCTAATGATCATAATTTAATCAAACCAACATTGAGCTGGAATATTTTGAAATGCAGATTAGAAACCTCTGAACCATTGCCTCTTATTCTGGATGTTAAATCATCTGTAAGTTATTAAGAAAGATAGATTCTAATAACTATGACACCATCTTCGCCCAAGATTTCAGATGTTAAATCCTTTGTAAGGTATAAAGAACGGAAGACTCTGATAATCATGGTGCCTTCTTCACCCAAATGGTCCATGTTTCCATATATACTAGTATATCATACTTCAGAAGGATCTGTGAAGTCCAGGTGGTTCGTCTCATGACGTGGTAGCACCACTGCCTCAGGCTTGCAACTCTCCATCTCCTCACCTGGTTGCTGGCTGTGGGTGTGGGTGTGGGTGTGGGTGTGGAGGAACCTCTGTGTACCAGAGCATTGGTTCGTTTCCTCAGATATAAGGCAGGATGTTGGGGTTTGGAGGAATTGGTGAGAGAGACTTCCCTTGGTCACCTTCATCAGGAGTCTTCTGACATTCTTTAATTTACTTTTTCTTTTTAGCTAGTATAGACTTTACAGACAAATAATGATTGAAAAAAAAAAAAACATTTTGAAAAAGATTTTTTTTAAATTTGTATTTTTTTTTAGACATGGCATTAGCATAACAATATTTAGATTTCTACAGCAATTTAGCATAAGCATGATGATGTCGAAAGCAAGCATAACAGTGACTTTCTTCCATTTTTTATGTGACTGAACCTAACACAGTGGAAACTACTAAGTGCCTTTATATACACACCAGTCTCCTACTCTAATACAGACCAAGCTTACCCCTGTATTCCCAATTCAATTTTCATAACCAAGTTAAGTGATGACCACACTCTGGCAATTAGACATTTTTAAGACCTTTGTTTACCTCCAGGCAGCAATTTGCTTCCAAGAAGTTAGTCAATATTCATGGAGGTTAAAATTGGTTTTGACCAGACTGGCTACAGTGAATCGATACTATACCTAAGACACTTGTTATCTCCGGTTCGAGGCTATTGATTGTGACGTTTCTCCGCGTGTTTCGCAACAACATCAATCAGGTACCCGTAGCAATGTCTGAAAGCATGTCCAGCCAAAGGTGCATTTGTTAATCAGCGAGAGTGTGGACTGAACTACCTGCAAGCAGTCCGCAAAGAGTCCATATGGAGTCCATGTGGATTCTGCGCAAATTCCAAGATATGTGGGCTGTTGTATAATGAGCACATACGTGGGAGGGAACGGTTGCTCTCTAGCAATGTCTCCATGATTTACGTATATATACATATATGTTAAGGTTATTCTTGTCCTATTGTTAGTAAATTACCAATAATCAGTCATTGTCTAAAAGCTCTCGAATAGGTCCTGATAATTCACGTTAGTACAAGTATCTTCAATAGGATTGTTAACATGAAATTAAATTATTATGTTCTGTAGTTGACCTTTAAATCTGAAGAAGAATGATAAAAAAACAAAAGTAATTTGTTGAAAAGATGATCAATAAAACGACAATCTGGGAACATTGGTTTGAGAAATAGTTAAATATATGGCTAGTACTAGTCATAAACTCAGTGGCTAATGTTTAAGTCGTTCTGACGCCAAACAAATTGTTTGCTGAGGTTAGCTCTTTTCTTACAGACGAGCTAATGAAGCGTAAGGACATCAGAATGATGTACACAAAATGTATTCTAATTATATACGCATAAAATAACCCTGCGTGTATACCATCTCAAATGGTTTCTTTTCAACGAGACCACAATTCAGAATTGTGTTCAAGAGTTATAGCTACAAATGACAATTATTGGCTACACATGAAAAGCAAAGAGTTTAATGGCACGGGTTTGCTCGAGCGATCTGGACAACAAGAGAGTCAGTGTGTCCTGTTATAGGATATATTAGCCGGGATTGTTGTCATTTGCCTCGTGCAGACTGAATGAAGGAAATCATGCAATGCAATGACACCGACTTTTCATAAAACGAGAAAAAACGTAAACCCATGACGAACACGGCATGGAGGGAAACCCTGGGTAGCTCCTATGTATTTTTATTAGTGGATTGTTAGCAGTGTGTGGTTAGGGACAGTACGTGTTTCAGTAGGGAATTGTGTGTCCTTCAGCGTATCATATCTACACAGATCAAGTGTCGCATTTTCCTGCGTACTGTCATCAGGCAACAGAGTGACTAATGTCAGATAAGATCTCGACACAACCAAGTGTCTGTTAACTGAATTGGTTCAGAAATCGTGTGGAGTTAGCTCACAAGCAAAGAAATAGCGTTTCTGCTGTGACATGATTAAGTCAGATTTTTGGGTTGATGGGGAGAGAGAGAGGGGTGGATGTGTTTCTACTTATCCCTAAAAATAACACATGTTTGGTGAGGGTAATAGTAATGACAATAATGATTGTGTATTTATGTTACACTAAATCAAAAGCATGCTATATTGCGCCAAATCCATTACATGGTGTGTACATTTATATTACGCTAAATTGAAAGCATGCTCAAAAAGCTCTACATTAATAGTTGAAATAATAAAATCAAGGCCCAGTACTAGAAGGTCAAGTTATTTTCAGACATATTCTCATCACAGGTATTATCTGATAAACATTATGTGTCTCATCCTCTCTATGGTGTTTGAAAGATTCAGTACCAAGTGACAAAAATACCAGAAACATTCGGAGATTTACAATTTACCAAGCAGGTTATGAATTAATCAGGGCTGCAGATAGCCAATGGGACAGGGATGGCAGCCATCATGAATCGCAAGATCACTTTGTAATTTTCAATTAACTGCTCCCCTATGGCCCTGTTAATTATTGAAACATTCTTAGGTCAATGCTACTAATTCAATACAACTTCCTAACTCTTGACATAATTTTTTTTTCTTGTATCAGATTGTTATGTTCATGTATTTGACTCTTCAAACAATTGTCTTAAAATGCACGTTATAAATGGTAAAAATTATGTAATATGGGTGGCAATTTTGTCTAGAGTCATTTTTAACTCGTAGCGCTATGAGCAAGCTTTCAAGCATGGATTTAGTGCAATATAAATACACACATTAGTGACATGAAATGTGTATCAATGTCAGCAACTAAGGCAATACTGTGTTGTCATGGTGATCATGATCCATTGGTTTACAATTTCAATTGAGTTATTTAATATTATGCTATTTTCATGTAATTTATAATTTTATCTCAACGTAATAACATTGAAATCTGCATAGATAGATAGATAATTACACACGAAATATAT
>JAULBP010036052.1:0-13425 GCA_032355345.1 Lepetodrilus pustulosus
GTCACACCACTTGTACAAATTGGCCCACACCATATCTTTCGTCATTTGCTGGAATAATCTCTAGGAAAACTGTTCATGTAAGTGTTACCCGTGACCGTGACTGCTTGATGTATTACTGTTTGTTCTAAAAGTCCCCTTTTATTTATAACATACAGATGTATTCTGAAGGTATATACATTAAACGTAGGTATACACACAATGATAACATTCCGCAATGTTCTGAGTACAGCTAATACAGGTTTGTATCTTGCCTGTGTCTTCGACATGTTATACGCCGATTCAAATAAGAAAATAATTATTTAGTTGTAATCGTTGCAGGTCTATAGGATCTTTAATCAGCGGTGTGCCGTCCCTGAGCAAGCTTCAAGGACGGAGCAATGACGACTGGGTGGACAGACTCAATCATGTGTGGACAGTGTTCCTCTTCTCGATGTTTGCGATCGTGGTCAGCACTGGACAGTTCGTGGGCGACCCCATCCACTGCTGGTGTCCCGATTCGTTCACCAGTTCAAAATCTAGTTATGCAGAGTCCTACTGCTGGATCAAAAACACGTACTACATTCCCATGGACACGCCTATCCCCGTGGACCATGCAGAAAGAGATTCTGAGGAGCTCACCTACTACCAATGGGTGCCTCTGATCCTCCTCTTTCAGGCGTTCATGTTCAAGTTTCCAAACATTGTATGGAGACTGCTTCACGGAGGCGCGGGCATCAACTTGGAGAAGCTTGTGGACATGGCTGAGAAGACGCAGATGGGTTCGCCTGAGGACCGTGCTGCTACAATCAACCACATTGCCAGCTACATGGACAGATGGCTAGAGGCGCATCAAGCATACAGCTGGAACATCGTGAAACGAGCCAAAGAGAAAGTGTCTCGCTATTGCTGCTTCTTCTGCAACAAACGAGCTGGAACCTACCTGACAGCGCTGTATATGTCCATCAAAGTTCTGTACGCGGTTAACGTTATTTCACAGTTCTTCATACTCAATGCATTCTTGGCGACGGAATACAACATGTACGGATTTGAGGTCATGGAGAAGCTGATGAACGGTGGTCAGTGGAAACAGTCGCCAAGATTTCCTAGAGTGACATTATGTGATTTCAAAATCAGACAACTTGCAAACGTACAACCATGGACCGTACAGTGTGTTCTGCCAATTAATTTATTCAATGAGAAGATATTTATCTTCATCTGGTTCTGGTTGGTGTTAGTTTCAACACTGACTTGCGCGAACTTGGTATCGTGGTCGTATCGTGTCATATTAAAGAGGAATCGTCCTTCTTATATAAAGAAATACTTGAAAATCGGAAACGAGCTTCACACAGACTTAGACAAGAAGCTATGTTCTAACTTTTCCAATAATTACCTACGAGGTGATGGTGTATTTGTCATTCGGGTGATCGCGAAGAATTCTACCGAACTAGTTGCAAAAGACTTGATATCCAAGCTGTGGAATTTGTACAAAGATAAATATATGGATTCTTATAGAAAATTAGATTGTGATGAAAATAAGTTATGACTAATGGCATAGTGTTAATGAAGATTGGAACAATACTATATTTTTATGACAATTTACAGGTGCTTTTAATGAAATGGATGTATTGATTTATCGCATATTTTATTTTCTATTGGATTATTATGGATGACTTCATGCGCATACCATTGTGTGTGTGTGTGTGTGTGTGTGTGTGTGTGTGTGTGTGTGTGTGTGTGTGTGGGTGGGTGGGTGTGTGTGTGTGTGTGTGTGTGTGTGTGTGTGTGTGTGTGTGTGTGTGTGTGTGTGTGTGTGTGTGTTATACTACGTAGAAAGAGAATTCGAGATAGATAGTGTGAGAGATCCGGTATGGGTGTGTGTAATGCAATGGATGGGTCTACTTGTATTCGTTATGTTGACCTCCTGATGATAGACGCATATCCTTCCTAGAAGCTCATCCGACTGACACGTTGAATGGATAACAATACAAATGACCACTTGCTACCATTGAGCGTCATGCTACGGCCTTGGCAAACTATCTAATTGTTCTCCAGGTTTGTGGTTATTAAGACAATAATGAGAACATCATTTATAACTCATCTCCTTGAATTATGATTCTGTCAGCATAATGCGACTAATGAATACAATTGTCTACATGCAAGTGGTCACTTAGTTATACGGCGGATGGCGTGTCGTTATAATGAGGTTATCTACCGGCCACGGATTACGAATATGTGTATTTATTGATGGCATATTCCGTCCATCAGACGTTTACCTGTAATCAACGGTGACGGCCGTCATCTAGTCTGTCATGGACTCTCACGTTAACGTCACTCCAGAAGTAAGATGTGACAATTCATTATATTATAACTAATAACGCTGCTCCATGTCCCGAGATTACGAAACATTTGTGAGTACGAACCCATGCCCATCTCAAAGTAGTGCTCACAAGTCCACATATAGTCTAATATACAATTTCAGAATGATAACGTACTCAAAAACGTAGTCTGAGGATTAGTGTATGAGATCAGTGAATCGTACAACAGACTATTGATAATATAGTAACGATAGGTTTGTGGATATCCACGGGTAGGATATCCATCACACTTAACATAACCAACACGCACGCAAGCGCACGCAAGCGCACGCAAGCGCGCACGCACACACACAATACACAAAACGCGGGAAAGTGTAGTTTAAATGGCGTGTACACGTGGATGCATGTTCTGGTTCTATATGAAGGTATTTATGGACGGAGATGGACGGAGATGGACGGAGATGGACGGATTTACGCTCGGCACAGTGACATAGAGACTGATGATCTGCCTGTGAGGACATTTTCATGTCAGATGTTGGCAGTGTTGTCATTTACTGACTCCATGTTGGCATAGTAAATTATATAGGCCTACATGTTGTACTACGGCAGGTATTTAGTTATACTAAACTCAGCATTGATACTTATACTAATTATCACTGTCATACTCTACGTCGCTTTTTTTCTGATACACCTGCTTCAGTTATATAATACCCGTGGTGTGACCAATGGGTTGACAGGTGAATACAAAGTATGCACATACGCAAGTTGTAATAACTAGGTCGTAGTATTGTTGCATGAACTGGGTCTGGTGTCCCACAATTTGATGGCAGACAATGTCGATGGCCCAATTATACCAATTATTCTTACGTCGACAAATACTCGAATAACGTATTAGTGTCTGCACGAGTATTCTCTTGATTTAGAACAATATTTAACGAACGAAATTCTGTATCTATCGATTTCATCAGTATTCAATAAAGCAAATTATTACAATGATGACACATTTATATTCGAATAATCGGACGACGAACGAATTATTGAGTATACGAAGAAATGAACACCTATAGGAGTGAAAGAATGAAGGAAGGAAGGAAGGAAGGAAGGAAGGAAGGGTAACGTGCACCCACCTGTAAGCGTGCTGTTCCTGGACTTCAGGATCCGTGTACACTCCAGCCTGGCGGCGAACAACCTCTGCTTCTGGTTCTTCGCCGTCAGCACCGTCACCTGGTGGGGCAGATGAGGAGGAAGTGAGTGGTTCAGAAACGTATACACCATTGTGGATTCGATCTCCCCCGTCTACAAGTCGCACAAACTAAGTCCAAGTCTTTCAGTCTGTACCATGAGTTTACGGGAGGAAGTGTTTAGTGTTCTATTTCTCCATCAGTACATCTCAGTTAGGATTTCCCACGTGTCATTTAACGTCCGGAAACGCAGTATCGACATACGTCCATACACACTTCAAGTTAGTGCTAATATATATCTGGTATTCCGTGAGTTCACATTTCCAGCTCTGAGAGTTTAACGTCAAGCATGTGGCATGCATAACTGCTGCCGTTGATTTGTCGGCGTATGATGAAAGTTAAATCTCTCGGACACGTTCCTTCCGTCGGCTACACGTCACTGACGATACGAATACACATTCAACTTGCCTCCTAACTTAATGGATAATTAATGGGGCGTCCCCAAGGTAGGTAGACACGGAGCATACCGCTCGGTGACCAAGAGTAACAACCTCTCGTTTTAGTCCTGGGTCTAACTTAAACATAGCTTCTCTGCAAATACATGAAAGCAAGCACCATGACACAATATTGGCGATTTATATACAACATGGGGGTCATTGAACGTTCGCCTACGGGTGATGATAGAAAAGAAGTTATATATTGTTCTGGTACAACACTACACCAGCCACATTGTGGATACACCGTGGTCTAGAGGCATTGACCATGTATTGTAACAATGGTAAACCAATACATGTAACAGTAATTATGAATTCCAACGGAAAATAATTAAATATGGTACATCGCAAATCTTGTCAATGAGGTCCAAGGATATATCGGTGTATACTATCTTATGAATTGTCACTGGTAGTTAGAGTGTCGGTATGAGAATTTATGTTAATTTATATTTCATAAAAGAGAGGTAGCTATGCTTTATTATCCTCTAATATATTAATACGAAAGATGATGTATTGTTTGTCAAGTTTTCATAATTCTAGGTCCGTGTGCAACATTCCGATATGGACGTGACTGTGCGAGACTTTGCGGTTACAAATCCTGCTACGTAGTTGTCATGATGACGTGCATGTGAAGGGGTTTATGTTGATGGTGCTCACTAGTTGATATCTTAGTATTGTACATCACATGAGCGCCTTGTATTGTACATCACATGAGCGCCTTGTATTGTACATCACATGAGCGCCTTGTATTGTACATCACTTGAGCGCCTTGTATTGTACATCACATGAGCGCCTTGTATTGTACATCACATGAGCGCCTTGTATTCTACATCACATCTAATCTGTTCTAGACGTGTCACAACACCCAGGAGTGCAGACATGCCCGAGTACTTATACCGCTAGTTAACGTGTAGCAATAGTTATCATGGTATGGGTGCTGTATATAGAAATAGGAACACGTAAACCTATTATTACTGTGGGATTAGCTATTTTTATTATGTTTGTTATTGTAGTAGTGATAGGTGTTGTGATACCGTGTTTATAGTGCACGCACGGAAATACATATACCCATACGCGCGCGCGCACAAACACACACACACACATACACACACATATTTAGAAGAGACATTGAGTGGAAACACCTGTCTAAGAAGCAACACTAGTTCGAATGTATTGTCTGACCAAAACAGCAAAAGCCCAAATTACCTCCACCAGATTTGCAAATAGTACTATGCAGAAGTGTTAACGTAAATTATTGATGCCTTTGTTGCCTGGATAATGATTGAGATCGACCAGATGAGCGCACCATAGGAGCACATCCCCTACAATGCCATTACGTATCCGCCGACCATTACCGCGTGCTCCTTTACAATACTGACAGTCAGGTTTCGTAAGTCGGATCCACGCGCAGCACGATATGTATTATGATTGCAGATTTCATAGCAACTCGATGTCATCGCAATTTTCTGGCATTCCCTGGAGACAATGGTCTCTGGTGAGACGCTCGTCTCGGTGTGATTGTCAGGCGGCCGGTGCCATCGAGGCCGTCAGAGTGACGTGGTTTCTCAGGAGCTCATACATACATGTCAGGATCCACTCTCCAACCATCCATGAACACCCTCGGCCAGCTGTCAGTCCGCTCAGTATTGGATGTATCACATAGACAGCGGCATCAGGGGGCTACAGAATAGCTCCTTACAGATGACCAAAAATTGACCGTCTAACCGTGGTAAATACATACTACAATATGGGTGTCCGACACGCACGATATTAAACGTGTAAGTGTATATTATGCGCTTCACTGCTTCACATTAAAGCTATGTGTATACTGTTGTCGATTAACCAGAAATATAGATATGTTAATAGATTAATATTCTTGATAGTAATGGAAAGCGTAACCAGCTAATCAATCGGATAATATAAATGAAGGCAGCTTATTGGTGTTCCTGCTTACCATCTCAATAGGCATATTGCTGTGTCTGTCTCTGGCACTCAGGTTTTTGACGGCGCTGTTAAGTACTTCCATCATTTAGTTGCACATTTGCCAAGTAGAAAGCCGTAGTTGTCAATGTGAGAGAGTGGCACTGTGGTAGACGGCACTGAATGTGTCACAACGCCACTTCCAGGGTAAACACCACTAGCTGCTTGATGGAGACGTGCTGTGGTCGATTCTTGACATGTGAAAACACTCCGGTACTATTCACAGAAATCGGTTATGACCTGGTTGTCAAGTGCAGCGTAAAAGAACTAGCGCATCAAAACTCTTAACAACCTGAAACTGTTGTCAATTCCAATCCTGCAAAAGACTTTTGGTAGTTTAAGGTAATTGCGCCAAGGACTTGAATGCCACAAATATTCGTCGATAGGAACAACTATGACCGGTGCTCAAGATCTCAGGATCGTTAGACAAGAAAGTTCCCTTTCAGAGTTCAACACTGCAATAAAACATCTCTGACAAGTCCTCTCAGAATATCACCGCAGTCATACCTGAGCCGATGAGAGCGAGGGAAGGGAATGTTCACACTTTCAAACAAATCATTCCAACTCAGAGTTTTTCCCAGTGTTAATCTTCCCAACAGTTGCTCTATGTTCTGGACGTTGGTTAGATTGCAATTCCTTTGGCTACCAACTCCCAGCATTACCACGTCCCTGCGCGGAGCAGCTCTCAGTCGTAATAATGTAATCAATGCGTCGCCAATGCCGTACACATACGACAGATCACATATCACTCAGAGACACTCGCACCAATAGTCAGGAAGACATTGGGTAGATGGGCCCGTGTAATTCGTGTAGGAGACAAGGGGAGGTAATCTCGTGGGTGTGCCGATAAACACCTCTGTGGCAGTATTGACCAGTAATAACGCCGACAATATAACTTATAAAACTAAATGAGAAGACGCTGTAGTTTACAGTTAGGTCTAATGGGCGAACCAATCTTCTCGGACATATAAAAGAAATACATCGTTCAAATGCTTATACCAGTCAGCTCATGTAACACGTATTACCACACAGAGAAGGGACTGTCAGTCGATGGTTGGGGGCATGGTGTAATACAGATCATGCTAGATCTCTCCTTAGTAATTAGTTGGATATCACATTATCTCTTCATCCAGCAGGAATCCTATCTAGACAAGGTCTTCGTCACCTAGGATGTGACGTCTATAGAGCAGCGGGGGTGGTTTCAATTTAAGATCATGTTCACTTTCGTCTGTGACCTAAAGGAATTGTAAGAAAAGTGCCCGTTCAAACATTTAGTGGAGTCATGCTCTCTTGTGTTGGATATTGATCTAAGATCAAAGGTTGGTTTACTATTCTAATACATCATAGGTGACAATTCCGCAGTCAAAGACGGGCATGTGTTATATATAATATCTAAGAAACAGTTCTAGCCAATAGTAATGGTGTCGTATCATTTGCACGTCTGAATGTAGGTTAGAATAATTGCGATGTCGTTGATACCAGACAGTATAGAAGCGGATATTGTTATAATTTCCATTATGCACAAGTCAATAGCTTATTGGCATCGAGACTATTTCAGGTGGGTGGTGAAAGAGATTTGGTGATTCTCGATTAAGGTTCTGACAGTTAGCTTGTCTTGACCTAATAACGAATTGACAGCAGAGTTGTCTATAAATGAGGGTGATTTACGTTAAACGTAGAAAGTCAATGTAATTGCTATAACGTGTTAAGACTAACCGTTGCAACATTCACTATAATACAATCGATTTAAAGAGCATTCAATTTGTATTCCCATTATCATATCGATTATTCGTTAATGCAAAATTATAACAAATATCGAACGACATCTTGGATAAAAGTTCAAATACATGTGGAGGAAATGGGTGTCATATTTCGAATGCAACCCTACCGCCTAAATAACGATAGTCAAAACATGTTAAATAGTTGTATATGAATGTGTTGACGACAGAAGACTGAGCGGAGGCGAGCATCAGTAGGATACTGGTTAGTGAAAGTGATAATACCATCATCAATATCGCTGATTGCTTACACAGAAGTCATTGTTTTCTTCCAGATTTTCTCGAGCTGGTTGGAAGCCAAGGTAAAGAAAGATGTTATTTACGACCAGATCTGTCTTGTTAAACCGCAGTACGATGTGGTTCAGTGCATCTCGGTCTGTCCATTCTGACGTTGGCCATCGGAATGGTGAAGTTTTAGAACTTTGACGCATTGTACACAGTACGCGGGTATCTATTGTGACGATTAATCTTCAACGTATCAGCATTAAACACTACTCAGTTTCTCCTGTAGAAATGGAACGTCAATAATAGAAAATGATAAAAGCAATTCCATGCGATCTATCTCGATAAAATGAACGAATAACTTTAGATTCCAAAATTAGTCACGTTTCGTAAATATATCAAATGCAAATCGGCCTGTTATTTGGTTTATGGTACGTATTTATGGACATGCACGTTAGATGATGGAACTTAGACACGAAGAGGTTATCTATAGCACACAACGTGTACATGGACTGAGACGAGATAGGCTCTCTGTGCACGTGATACTATGTATAGATGTGCTTACTTCCAATCAGATAATGGTCTAGAGTGAATGACCTAATAGTGGATTCATCAATACACTTAAAGAGAGCAATAAACCGGAAGTTTTCTAGCAGCGCGCTGTGGCATTAAAACCAGTTTAATACTGTCACATGGCAGGAAGTTGATATACTCGCCAAAATATCAATACACACCAAACGTCCAGTCATGTGTAGAAGCAAAAGTCAACTTCCTCAAAAGCATCACATGAAAACACTGTAGGGCTGTCATGGCACTATGGCACATCAGACGTACATCATGCTTAAGTGTTGGCTGTCGACTGCGCTGGAGTGATCACGGATACTTCACACATTAACGCTGATATTCCGCCATCCTTAGTTAATGACATGAACCACAGATATCGCTATAGTTTGGACTACATGTGAGCTCTAAATGACACGTGCATTCTCTTGGCTTGCATACCATCACCTCTTCAAAATGTTCTTCCGCTCTACGGATGGAAACATTTCATGACACCTCTGTGCGACGTAAACTAATTTGGAACACAGCATATAATACACGTACCTCAATAGCGGTACTTACTGATATACTATTACGATGCATGTTGATATAGTAACACTAATTCAAGTAATCATGGAAAAATCGTGAACAATACTCAGTAGAGATGGTGGGAAGACTGGGATGATTGAATAAATATCTGGTGTAAATAAAATGGACCGGTAAAGAAGTAGTTTCAGGTAAACAGTCTTTTGATTATTAGATTTTTCTATCTGGATCTTATTTGATGAGACTGCCCATGCCCAGTACCCGCGTGTGAGACGTTTCCATTGTTACCATACGAAACCTCTTAAGGAATGGTTATAATTACATTTTATGAGGAAAATGAGATCTTATAGTGTTAGTCTATAACATATACTATCTTATTGTTTTACAAAACCCTTATTCAAAATGTGTAAAGTAGTTCGATACCGTGCTGGTTTGGTGCCCTTTGACTAAAAAATAGTAAAAGCAAGCTTAGTAAAACTATTAACATCGCCAGTAAAATTGCAAGGACCTCTTTCATGAACATATCCTCTATTGGCGAGCGGAAAGTAATTAACCTAGGTCTAAAAAAATATTAACGGATATTCTAAACTCGGAATTTACTCAATTATCTTCCGGACGCCGCTTTCAGATTCCCAAATCTAGATCAAATAGAAACGCTGCGTCTTTTATCCCACATGAATTCGTCTTTTAAATAAGCAATTATGGTACGTTTATAAACGCTCTTTTCTCCACGCGCCATATATGCTTGATTTGTCATTAATAATCTATTATGATTATTTCATATACCCTCATCTTATGTATTCTTTTATGTGTTGCCAATGGCTTTTCGTGAGTTGAAACAAATCCCCTCCCTCCTTCCCTTCCTCTAACCCTTTTCCTGTGAGGGTTTCATGAAACTATGCCAAGGTGTATGAGTTAAATCTCTGTGGACAACCTATCCATTCTTTCTCCCATCACCCATACATCAAAATGGCATCGCTGGATTGAACGTATATATATGCAGTGACTTGGACGAAATATTCCGCTCTATATTATTTAATTTACGCCTGTTTTTCCAATAATAAGCGGATGTGTCTCTGGATAAGTTGTTTTCTTTCCACAACGGAGAATATCATAATTAGCTCTTCCGTGTCTATCTGTTCTCCAGGTATGTCCGTCATAAAGAGAAAACAGCTGTCAGTTTGTATGTCGATATGTTCTACTGTACTAGTAGCCGAATTGTTTGGAAGTAATTGCAGTTACCAGTTATCGTGGACTAACGGAATGTGTGTCAGCCCTGCTATTAAGGATTACGACAGTGATGTGCACAGGGAAGAGGACAGATACATTGTAGTTTGTATTGCCTCTGGCCGGTGTACACGTGTATAACAACGCGAACACGCACAGCAGAAAACCACGAAAATTGTGTAGATAATAACTTACGTTCACACTTTGTCGGAAATATTGTGAACTATTTGGTTCAAACTAGCACATTCGGCTCTTGTATTTATACTGCATTCACTTGTCGGGAATCAACCCACAGAGGTGTTCGTTGATTTGACCTCGGAAATCGCTATCAAGGTCATTGCTCAATCAGACACGTAGGATGACCTTTAACTGTTTATTTCATAGTGTCAGCAGACTAGGGCAGATGAAAACATGAATTTCTAATGTAATTACAAATCTCCTTATACAAACACATTTACAAAACATATAGATATAGAATCTTTCCCAAAATGTACTACAAAATTTCGTATACAGGTAGATTGATCACATTCAGTCTCAACAAGGTGAGTCACATTTGATTACAGCCCACTAATTATTAATGGAATGCACTATGACCTATTGGTCTTCAATAATTGCAGCAGTTATTTAATTAAGCATTCAGATTGAACACATACATAAATAATTATGTGGACTGTCTGAATTGATTATCTTCGGGAAAACAGGTATTATTATTTCTGACAATATATAAAACCAATGAGCGATTAATGTAAAAGATTAATCGCATGCTTGTAGTGAAGACAAATGTTTTCTTCCTGGAAAAAACAAGCGCCATTGCCTGGGAAATAGCAATCCTTTATAATAACTGTGTTTAAATACTCGTGTACATGTCAGCCGTACGACCGTTACCAATCTAGATCGGAACCAGGTTTGTGACCCCAATTAATCAGCACCGTTGTATTGATTCATCTCAGAATGATTCCGCGGAATGCTGTCGGCATGTTCCATCACCTCCACACGTACTAGACTACTTGTGCGTATGCTGCCTTTAACGACTGAAATCTTGTTTGATATGTGTAATGTACTCATAACGTAAACTGGATAAACACTTTTAAGAGAAGTTATCCAAATTGGTGATAAATTGAAATCAGGTTTGTTTTCGCGTTATCTGTCAGAAAGTGCGAAAACATGGGATAGTTTCAAATGGTCACGTTCACGTTCCCTCTGATGACTATCTACCTTTCCTATCTGCCAGTACATCACACGTGTGTTCCCTGTATATCCTCACCATACTCCGCCAGACCGGGCAGTTGTATAGACATTAGACACTGCTCAGAGAACACAAATAGCTCGGAGTATTTTTACCTGGATATTCACACATTTAATGAGCAATGGTGTCTATTTCTGTTTGATCAGCACTGATTTAAATAGACCTTCAGAACAACTGTTTCGATAATAAAGCAGTTATGCTGACTGCCAGAAGACAAATAGAGGTGTACTTAGTGGCGTGTGGCCCGCGTGGTGGATGATGAGCGGAGGTCCGGTGAGACATTGTAGTGCTGATTGAGGTCACGGACAGCAGCAATAGTGATTACTGACATGGACGAACGGCGAAATTGTTTTATAAGTGCAGGTATATCTGCTGGTGTTGATATATCCATCAACTGTCCATCACTAACCGAATAGCACTGTGTAACTGTTTGTCTGTGTGTGTGTGTGTGTGTGTGTGTATGTGTTGTGTTGTGTGTGTGTTGTGTGCGTGCGTGTATGTGTGTGTGTGTGTGTGTGTGTGTGTGTGTATGTGTGTGTGTGTGTCTGTGGTGTGTGTGTGTGTATATGTGTATGTGTTGTGTTGTGTGTGTGTGTATGTGTGTCTCTGTGTCCCTGTGTGCGTGTGTGTGCATGCGTGACTGTCTGTCTGTGTGTTTGTATGTGTTTGGGGGTAGGGTGGGATGGTTGTTGGGGGTCTCTCTGTGACCGTCTATGTATGTGTGCGTATGTGTGTGAGAGAGAAAATAGAGATAGGCAGGGAGATATAGAGAATAAGAAAGAGAATGTGAATCAAACAATATATGTATACAAGTATTAAATGACCTCTACATCGAATTGACTTCCAAGCTTTCCAATGCTGCCTCCTCTGCTGGTGATGATCACATTGTGTTCGTGAAGACCTTGCTGACCCTGCAATAAGCAGCCCACGCCATGGACACGTTCATCTGTGTTGTGTACCGAGGACAGAATAGCATTGAGAGCTTAGCGTGCTTTGCTCTGTATGAAGATTCCTATTGCATCTATTGACCAGGAGTCGCGTATGAGAGTCTTACACCAAAGTTAAGATGAAGGTTTGGAAGTATACGAGAAATACACCGTTCCTTAGAACTCCAACGACAAGGGTAACTGTCGATTCATAGTAACCCACACCAGCTTAATTGCCGCTCGTGAGTGTCATAACACTCGTGAAATTCAATCTGGTGTGTTCATGGCTGGAATCTGTGGGCCCCGCTGGTTGATGACTACTTGATCTCTGAACCTACTGAAGCTGGGTGAGCACCTCATTCCGTGGTCTGCAGCATAGTGAAGTGTCAAGATCAATACCTCACGTCTAATTGCTTGCCTCTTGTATGGCAATTTGTGCAGTAAACAGGAAGACTGATGACAGATCACATATGAGCACTGAGAGGTGGTCATTATCTAAATACAACTAGCACCTACTTTAGTAAGTGAATTACACACATATTACCTCTACGTCTGAAGGTGACTACAAGAGTGATGACCACCGATGTTAAGACGAAACAAAGTTGGGGTTCATATAGTTCGAAAATTCACTTGGGATTAACTACAGGTCTGATGTTTGTAGGATGGGGTATTTAGGAAGCAGTGTGTCTGAGTGGATGGGTCCATTTGGTAAGTGCTCTAATGGTTATTATTATTATCACAGTGACACCCCCCATCGTTATTTTCAAATAACAGCAATAATTTGACGTCCAGGGACTATAACCACCTACGGTGAAACTTGACTTTTGGCCACGTGTTTCTTTCACGTGATAATGCCTCATTATAGCTAGGGTACGCCTTAGGTGGGGAAGTACTACAACAGCACATATAACTAATACTACTACTATTACTACTACTACTACTACTACTACTACTACTACTACTACTACTACTACTACTACTACTACTACTA
>JAULBP010036163.1:0-13422 GCA_032355345.1 Lepetodrilus pustulosus
AATAGATGGTCGATTTTAGATTGACATTGCATGATAATGAGATTATTACCCTTATGACTTTAGATACCGTCAGTATCCTGATTTTGGGATAAGCACTATGTATTATGCTCGCCAAATGCTCCCAAATGCAGGATACTGACGGTATCTAAAGACACTTGGGTAATAATCTCTATTTATGTAGCGCCCCGTACACCATGTTCTGTTTGCTCGTATGGCAGTGGGAAAACAGTTACATGGCAAGACTGTACATCCCTGTCTATAGGGAGCCGTTCACTCTGAACAGTCACTCTGAACAGTCACTCTGAACAGTCACTCTGAACAGTCACCTAGACAAGTTATGTACAGAATCGCAGTCGTCAATGGAAGCAATTTCATAAAGTCTGACCTTCGTTGTTCCCATCATGTACTTGATGGCAATGGAGACCACTCTGGAAAACTTAACCGCAACACCATTTCACAATCTCAAGCTAAATAAAAAAAAATGTTTAAAGGACCAAGAAGTTAAATATTTAGTAATGCTAATATGCATACTATAAAATTATTGTACACACAAATTTGACCTTGATTGTCTCATCATGCAGGAAGCTATCAAAAGAAACAATATGCTTACAGTTTTTAAAATGCATCCTCTCACAATAAAGGTAAACAGCCCTGGATGAACACCGTACCAGATATAGGATGATGTTTTTTTACATCTCTGTCTATCCGTGTATGACTCATTGCTCTCGATCCTCTCGCCTTGCCACTAGGTATACAGTAGTACGTATATATAAAGATATACGTACAAAGATCATATAGACATCTGTATACTGATAACAATACTGGGGGACATCCAGTGGACTATCATCACCAGCATCATTAGTTACAATAGTAATTAGTATACACAATCTTAATTCAAACTTTAGGATTAATATAAAATATCCATAAATGAGGTTTTGTTATAATGCTAAATTAAAAGAATCTAAATGACGTAAAATAGTTTCACAAACTAAAATTCAATAAACAAAATAAAAATTAAAATACATGTGTATTAAAAAAAAAAAGTTGAATAAAGGAAAAATGAAGAAAGATTAAGATGCATTAAAAAGCATTAGGTGAGGATCCAATCATTATTATACAAAAGCACTTATAAAACATGTTATCAATCTGCCTATTATTACAAAATTAAATTACAAAAAATAACATGATTTGAATGCAAATATGAATGAATAAATTAATTAATGCTTTATGTAACAGCGGGATTATTTCATCCATAGACGACATTGAATGCAAGTATTTCATGATTAATTCGTAATATAGAGTGAGAAATGCACTCTCATAACAAGGACAACTCTCCATGATTTACGCTTGTGGTTCAACAGTATGATTAATATCAACTGCGTAATACGATAAACGTAAATGCCAACAAATACGATCTATGTCCTTTAAGATATTAAACAGTTATATCTTGATATTCCAAACTGGCTTTGCCTCAGATCTTGTGAAGATAGTCAAACACTGGATCCTGTCACTGTAGTGATATGGTATTACTTACACGATCACTAGACATGTCTCAATCACACCGAGTCAATGGTAACATGAGACTTTAATTAATACATCAAACATATCGAGGATATAATTCTCTACCTGAAGATCATATCGGTGTAATAGTCTTGGATAATATTGAGAATTGGTATTCCATTATGATGGTAAACTATAGCAAAAGTTTACGAGCGGTCTCCGCGTAAAGTACTTGCCCTCCAGTCTTATTCCGGTCTGCAGTCTGGAATCGCCGTGGTAACTGTCGATCTCCCGCCAATGTTATCAATTGCTGATGTGTAGCGTAACCCTGATATAATCATAACCCCGAAGAGCATGTTTGACCGCAATGGCTTATATTTTACAGCTATCGCCCGAGGCTAGTTGGCAGACAACTTAATAACGGAATAACGACATCACGTCAACGGCAACAATCAAATAAATCTCGAAAAATAAATACATAAGCAGAATCGAACACACCCGATACATTCTAATATGATGGTATTACACTTCAAGGCAGTAGATTAAACATTGTTATCTTTGCTTTGCACGACATTAATGTGTTTTATCAGAATTTCGCATTTAGGGTTATCTCAGTTTCTGTTATGCAGATATCAGCGCTAAAGATTAATAGATAGAGAATTGTTTATTACAACTGTTTATGGGTTTTAAAACCATGTATACATATAGATTATACGATAGAAGCAAAAAAAAAAGGTGTCAGTTTAAACTGTATCTAGCATATCTAGTTCTTTTGCATTGCAATTTTAACGCATTAATGTAACATTTACTTAACATTTGTGTATGCAATAATTAATGAAAATATAAGAAAAATTGTGTATGGAAGCATATTATTTCCAAATAGATAAAGGCAAAGCATTGAAAGGTTATCATCTACACAGGCAGGGGGAGACAACTCTGATATTTCCAAGCTACTTGCTATATCATGCAATAACAACATAACCAGTAAACTAGCATTTCGATGACTGTGTAATTGTATTTTCATTAGTCATTTGACCTTATATGACCCCCATCACTATCTAATCAGGTGTTAGTAACACAGCAAACAGCGAATGATGCACATCTGCTAACTGTTATCATGAGCACCTGTTATCGTGAAGTTACGGGTGTCCTTCAATTAAAGATACACTCCACTCTGGTTTGAACAGCAACAAAACAAACAAACTCTTACCTATTGAATATTTCATAAGAAATAAACATAAATGCCATCATTTGGGACAACAACATTCCTGTAATCTATGAGTAATTAATGTTGGGGTTTATACAAATTTTCCAGTTATTCAATTTAAAATATTGCTTTTTATTATATTTTTTTTATGAATTCACATACATGTATATTGGAAAATATGCACATTGATTTTGTGATCTGGGACAAATTATATTAAACTTTCCTAATTGAGTCTGGCATTAGTAATGAGTGAATTATCTGCGACCTTAGATGACCAAGTGACGAGGACATCGAAGGTCACGTGGCAACCGTCCCATATCACCGCCCACCCTCCGCCAATCACTGCCTAGCCTCGGCCAATCGTAATTAATCACTCTCGGCTAATCTGGGATTATCTCCAGCGCAAGATCCCACAACATTAGAGCCGGTGCGCCAACGACATTTTAAATCCCATAATTTGGCGTTGATGGAGTCTCTGCTGTGGGTACTTGGTCAGATTTGAGACAGCTTTCATTACGGTGTGTAAAACTAATCACCTGCAGGACACAACCCTGTAGATAATACCAGAGTATCGGGCGTCGTGATTGGGTAATACCACAGTATCAGGCGTCATCATTGGGTAATACCAGTCTAGCTAGGCAGTCCTTCGATTCAGAAGAATGCAAGAAGACCTCTATATGTCCCAAGTACATGGATTCCAAGAATGCATACCATAATGGCCGTCAACAGATTCTGGTGCATTTGAATCAGCTATTGACAGGATATCTTGCAGCTTTTTGCTCCCCGATTCCAACAAAGAATATATCATTGGGAATGCGCTAATGAATTGTCTTTCAACAAAAGGCAAACCTTAGGAGCTCAATCTTAACAAGAGTTGACACGTGTGAGGTTAAAACATAGCTAGCCAGTGGATGTGAACGTGGGAATGTGAGTGTGAGAGTGTGTGTGTGAGTGTGTGTGAGTGTGTGCGTGCATGCGTGCGTGTATGCATGTGTCTGCGTGTGTGTGTGTGTGTGTGTGCATGTATGCATGCGTGCATGTTCGTATGTGTGTGTGTGTGTGTGTGTGCGTGCGTGTTTGTATGTGTGCGCACATGCATGGTGGTGGTTGTGTGTGTGCATGTGTCTGTGGTAGGGTGGATGTGTCTGGTGGATGTGTCTGTGGTAGAGTGGATGTGTCTTTGGTAGGGTGGATGTGTCTGTGGTAGAGTGGATGTGTCTGTGGTAGAGTGGATGTGTCTGTGGTAGAGTGGATGTGTATGTGGTAGGGTGGATGTGTCTGTGGTAGAGTGGATGTTGCTGGTGGTGCGAGAGGGATGGGGTCAGGGAGTGTATCTGGTGGTAAAGATGTGGATATTGAGTATGTGTGTGAGGTGGAGGTGGGTGGTGTGGGGTGGGGTGGGGTGACAAGGGAGGCATGGAGGTTCAGCAATGAGAGATGGCAATTGAGGATAGATAAAAATAAAATCGAGATAAAATAATTCCGGGACACAATAAGAGTGAACTTGGTGATTTTCCGAAGGAAAGCTCCACAACTGGTTATCAACCTAGGAATGTGCAACGATTGTAGCTATTGCTTGGTCGTGCTGAGAGCTGGTGTCAGTTGTGTTGCTGAGATTAATAGTGCTATACTCCCCAGGGTGTTTAGAATGATGTTGTGATGTACACAGAGCTCATACAGCATATTAACTCTGGCATTTAACACGACTTGGAAGTTACTGCTAAACATGGCATGTCTAACTGACTCTAGGAAATAGAAGGTTAACCACCTCTGCTTGTTTAATCAGGATAATTAATTACCACCAGGGCATCTCTCACTGTCACCAGGAAGAAGGAGGTTAATAGGTAAATAAATACATATGACAAAACAAATTAACTGAAAATGCATTTATCTCCTAAATGACAACAAACGTAATCTACTAAATGACTACATAATAAGGTAATTGGGTTTTGGTCCAATTTGTATGCGCTAACAATCAATTAGTCACATAGACAACCCTGCACATAGTCGTAACGTTTCGGTACAAAACCAATTCCTGTAAAACACTGGGTTTATGGATTGCACACACGTATCATCAAAGGGTACGTCAATAAAAATTATTGTTCCATTTCGACTTTACGCAGGCGAAACAGCGATGCTCTAGTGGCATAGTCACGTGTGAAGAATGCTGGGAGATAACCCGAGACTAGATACACTGACGGAGACAAACAGACACGTGTCAGTATGCCTTCTCTGACTGACTGCCACAGATAGTACTCAGCTTGCACTCACATAAATAATCCTAGATATTAATCATACACTTTATTAACTGCTTATGTCTAAAGGCATATGACTTCATAAAACAGAAGGAAAAAAAAGAGAAATTAATATAGATGTAAGAATATTCTGTTTAATTAAATAATTAAATACTCCTTATTGACAGAGTCACTTGCATGTACATTCATATTCATATTTAACTATGACTTTAAAAAATGAGAAATTAAAATATTTATTTAATTTTGAATTAAATTAGTAATATTTAGACTGTGTCACTGTTGACCATATGTATTTCACGTCAAAATAATGTTCAGGTAACTTTTCAATGGCCATGAAATGGAAAATAAGCAACATTTATTTAGTGTGAATATCAGTAAACATCTATAGATTCAACGTCGTAATGCTTGTTTTCATCTTTATTACTCACTACATCTCTCACACCAACTAGTTGTCAGGAAAACAGCGGCAGTGCACGTCTTCGCACAAGACGTATCGCTTCTCTTCCAACTCCGGGCCAAAGCAACCATTTCTTTCAAATTTACCTTCCTTCTAACAGTAAAACAAATTGCTACTTAGATTCAATTATATCGCTATAGCAACCAAAACACTTCTCGTTATTCTTTCTGGCAATGAATTGTTTCCCCCACCTCCCACCCCATGGAATGCGCTGCCATGATTTTAACGGGAGGAGGTAAAGACGGGGAGGTGGGTGGTACGTTATTACTGCGAGTATACAGTCGACTAAACCACCTCTCTGTTATCTCACTCCCAGACACGGAGTTGCTTCCTCTTAGACTGATGGTAACTGGAAATGGGAACAGGCCTGCAAGAGTAGCCTCCCTTAGACTGGAACTCTTCGATCCCATGGAATCGCAATCAATAATATAATCCAAAATATTTCTTGGAGAGACTTGGTAATGCTACCTTCCATAAATTTGTTACAAATATGAGATTGAACTTTTGTAATTAAAGCAATAATTTCATATATTATTTACTTGTTGACCTTGAATATTTTAGCAACTTTGGCTAGATTAGTATACTGTACATAGAGAATTCAAAATATTTTTAAAAAATGAGTAGTGTAAGACATATTAATTGAAGCTTTTGTTAAATTGTCAAAATCATCAAAATATTTCACACAAAATATTTTATTTTATTTTAAACTGAATGAAATACATGAACCATTATGATTACAAATTCTCCAGATCTTTCGAGGGATTAACCATTGAATAAAGACCAAAATGGACAACATCTTTCAGTATTATTGAAGTATTCAGTTTTCAAACTAAATGTGTTATTTCATAAAATATGGACAGGCCCAGGAGCTGATTAACAGACAAAAGAACAAAATGGTGGACAACGATTACTGAAATTACGGCAAACCCTTTGCCAATATTCCAAAACTTGATCCTGTTAGAGCTATTTTGCTCCAGGCAGGATAATTCTGATTAAACACAGAGCTAAGGAACACTGAGTATTTGCGTAACATTAAAACCAGAATCGCAGACAGTTACCCAGCCTCATCTTGAGCGTATCGTCAACTAAATCAATTGTTATGACGACCCGGAAATTAGCATAGTAACGGATCTCAATGACAATAATTATTACCATTAGCTCACAAATAGGAACCTGAGATTTAAATCCGAGACGTTTTTTTCCCCCTTCATTCGAAAGTCACATTATTAGCATGCGGTGCTACATCAAAATGGACGACCGACCGACTGACTAACGGCGCTCTGTGCAGGATGACCACGGCGTGTCCCACGTTCTGGCACTCTGACTGACAGAACCAACGTTCCGCTGTTTGCCATTTTGCTCTGGACTTCCTAAGAATGACTCAGATATCCACGCTCCGGACTTTAGATCCGACTCTCGGAGACTGTGGCATGAGGAGGTGGACCTCCGAGATTGGCTATAGTCAGGAAATTACTTCTGAATTCCCGAATTTATCGATATGATTTTATAAGCAAATCTGGTTATTCATACTTTCTGTTGTTGTGGATTACGTTGGATCTTTACTTGACGTTATGTTACAATAGATGAACTATGTCAAATGTATCTTTCATCAAATTTTTTATAATTTCAATAATAGGCTAAAATAGCAATCAGTGTATTATATCTTGTATTATTTCAATGATGGACTACAACACCAATCAGTATCTAGTACTATCCATATACATGTATACTATATTGGATATGACCAATGAAATATATGTAACTTTCAGCTTGAACATTAGTTGGGGGGAATAGTACATATAACAAATATTCACAAATTGAGGTATTTTTCATTTGTAAATGTATAACCTCTTGTTGATTACTATTAATGGAACTAATTAATGTAACAATTCAGAAACAGACGTGCCATGAGATTGTAATCATTCCAAGTAATCCTAGAATAATTGATTACAAATTACAATACAAGATTTGTGGAAAAATAACTTCCACAGCATAGTGAAACAAATCCTCATGATAGTTATCCAATAAATTACATTTAATCTAAATCACATTCTTGTAAATTCAGCAACCTAATTATTCAAACATGCCAGAATGCCTTATTATCCGTGGAGACAAGAAATATTCTCCGACATAATGCAACTGACAAACCAAACAAATATTCCGACAATATGACACATCCATGCAAAAAAAGAAAATGTCGTCAGAACAAAAATTGCATGAGATAAAAAAAAGAAAAAAAAAAGGAAGAAAATATAATTCCATGGTGACAAATATGGCCTTAATAGCATTAGCATTGGCCATTATGCAAGCCCATAACAAGGGCTAGGAGCCAAGTAGGGCTCCCAGATTTCCAGACAGGCCCTTATTGTTCCACCGTCCTCACGGCTGTCTCAATGGCTAATCGCAACGCCATCATTTGGGACAATAAATCCAGCATAATTAATGCAGATCAATGTGCAGCTTCACAAGCAACCTGTAATGTGACGGAATTTGAAACCATGACAACCGCTAACATCGTTTTGCAGCCCTAATAATTTGACACGAGATGCCACACTTTGTTTCATGTGGCGAGAAAATTTAAGGTCTGTCATGAGTTAGGTCCCTTTGTGCATTATTTCCTGTTCAGGGTTTTCCGAAACCAAGGAACAGTGCAAACCAGATCAGCAGGTCACTTGGTGTATAACACCTTACAACTATCACCTACATTTTGGGATGCGGAAAAGTTTCCGATTTTTTTTCCAGCGAAAATATATCACACTTATTATAGATTAATAATGATGTGCTATCATAGGAAAGAAAAGGTTTCATTGCCCAAACTTTGAGATATTGAGAATTACTTTCTCACGCAGATACTTACAAAGACTTCATACAGGAGCCCCGAGGGACTGAGCCGATATTACCAGATTTATTACATTGTAATGAAACTTCTCCGTGTCCCGTGGCAGTAGCCAGTGTCGTCTCACGACATGCCGTCAGCCAGTTCTCTCCTTTGTCGCACAAGCACGACTATTTCTGCAATAGTTGGTGGAAAATAACATCCTTATTCCTCGTACTAATTAGTGTTGGATTCACCACGAGCATTTAATAATAAATTTATCACAGCCGTACCCGCGACCGACCCGCGACATGCCCGCGAGTAGAGGACCGACTCCACCAGCCCCGAGGAAGCAGTACTGTCATGAAAGCTAGTTAGGGACGGCGAAGATTTGCCTTTCTTCACGCAGACAACTTTAAGTCGTTTGATTGAGGCCCCTCAGCCAGCCTCGCTTTCATGTCCAGGCAAAAATTTCGGAAAAGCTGACCTTTTGGGCAGCGTTTTAAAGCTCTTGCAATCTCGTTAGTTCTTCGCTCTGGGCCAAAGAGGACATGGCCTCTACTGAAGTTTTAATTAAGCCCGACACTGGACAATTTACCCGTTGTTGTCATGCACTTGTAGTAGTATCCCTGATAATGCTTCTCATTCTGTCTAGCCCAGTTATCTCCCCCTGGCTCAGCTTACGACTTATTATTTTTGTAATATAGAGGATTGGATGCAAGAACATGTTGGCGAAAAAAAATCCAAAAAAATCAACTTGATCCAAAGCTGGTTACCCTAATGCACTTAGGTAATTGAACTCTGAAAATGTTTAAAAGAAATTTGACTCCATATTAAAAGCGCATTAAAATCGAAAATATTTACTATATTTAGTTTATTTAGGTGACTAAATACGGACGTAAAGCGCATTATAATTTTGAAGGATGTCGTAAATATCCTGTTGCTATGGTTACCGAGGAAACGCTCGTGTCTATAAAGTGCGAGTAGATCACAAACCTGTAAAAGAACATTCTCCGGAGTAGTGGCATGGATAGAGGGATCCACTGTACCAATGCAAAGCATTTAGAATCCTGCCTCAACTCCTAAATGTACACATCATAAAATCTCTCCCAGCGAGGACGCAGGGAAGATTACTGTCAATTGAGTAGCATAAAATAGATGAAGCTTCTTGCAGCCTCAGGGAGCTGAAAAACATTCAACCGAATGACCTAATAAACCGTATTTTAAATCTGGAAATAGACGGTTTAAAAGTTTTATCAGCATCAGAATGAAGTAAACTGATAGGAGTGACCTCTGGGGGTCAATCGAGAACCATATTCAGCGTGAATTCAACTGTAAGCGACTGCCTTCGATAACCCTAAACATGGAATTTCCCCATTCAAATCACCCTTGGTTAAAGACTTTTAAATATTTCGTTTTACATGCATGAGATCCCGAGACCAACTGCTCTCAATTTCCAAGATTGAACTGAAATTGTACAATTATTTGAAAATATACCATATCGTCAATCTCAATTCGAGCTCACATTTTCGATACCTATGCTAAATTTGATATGATACGACGACAGTGTCACTACCAGGTGCTTGTAGAAATCTGCTTTTTATGATGGCAGACGCGAAAGAAAGTAAACGCTTGTATGACGGATGTTGAGATTTCCTAATGGAAGAGAAAATAAAGGCGATGTAAAAGTGAGATAAAGTTCGATGAGTAACCCCTAAAGATCACATTGGTGCTCGTGCCCAGAAGATATGATATTCCTGATGAAAACAAGGAAACGACAACATCCAGAGTAGAATATATTAAACTTAATGTTGTATGACAATAACCAATGGGGAAAAGTACACTATATTACAGATTGCAATCACATCTCTGAAGTACATCTACAATTGCCTGCAGCTACGAGAAGGTTAACAACCATATTCAAAATTGGATGATTCTTTTCTTGTAATATTCCAAGTAGGCTTAAATAAAATATTTTACGTCTATGTTCTCTGGGCATATATGTAGAGGTTTACACATGCATGTAGTACAGATATATAAATGTTATCAAGAATTGCATTTTGTATGCTGTATTTCATTGTAGTTGCATTGAAATATAGTTAAATTTACAACTAAGAATATGGCATATTTGGCACGTTTACTGCCAAAGGTTTTCAAAATCCTATTTCACAATACAGAATTGAAATCAATCAGCCTAGTTTAATCTTAGGCTGGAAATTTTATTGCCAATTTAATGAATACATTGAGAGAAAAAATAAATCAAAATTCAATGCTTTCAGCAAACATGGTCACGTCAGAGATGTTTAGACAAAGACAGATGGGTTCATTTTGGGAGTGATTAGACGAGAGAATGTCCACTTGCCGCATCCTCCTAATCACAAATTCCGTCACAATGGTGGACATGGGAGCTAAATGGCGCCGGGCACCCTGTGGACGACACACTTGACGGCGGCGGGGATAATGGCCGCTTCCGAAATGAAACTGTCCAGATTCCCTAGACCTCGGATAGTCCACGTCCACGTCCATATTCGCATTCCTCCGTATAATTAGGATGAAAAGATTAGCTTCCGCGCAGATTAAATATTTGCAGATGACATTATGGTAAAGTGGTGCAGTGGGAGGGACTGTGAGGGGGGTGGGGAGCCGGTGTGGGGAAGATGTATTGGGCGGTGACAGGCCAACAGTCACGTTAAGTCTTGACCAACACAATGGTGTCGAGGAACCCATGTGCAGAGGAATCTTGACTTTTGTGATGGGGAAGAACATGTAATCTAGCTAAATATCCCTCCACAGCCATCACGGAGAATTTGACGGAAATTAGAACAAGTCCTCGTTCCCTCGAGGATCTGAGGAATTGTCTCCCGGCCAAATTCAATTCAACTCCGCTGAATGAAATTTGCTGCAGAACTAACTGGGATTTGTGCTTAAGCAACATCATAATGGCCAAAGACAAGTGTTGTGAAATGGCATTACACGTATCGGTCAACCTTTGACCTTGACCTCAATATCCAGACCCAAGAGGATCAAAGAAAGTTCAGCTCTCCTGATAACTTGGTTGTGTTCTCGTTTCTGATGTTAAAATTCCAATTAATTTTCAGTCTTTTCACAAATATGAATTTAGCATTTCAATTTAGGATGCAAAATATTTTTTCGGGGGAGGTATCAATTTTGAATTTATGAGGTATCAATTTTGACTTGTAAACTGACAATGTGTGATACATTTCACAGGCATTGTCGATATCATCTGACAATTTATGAAGCAAGATATTTATGATTGGATGGTTTCTAGGGATGTTTCAGCTGACAACTGTATGATTGATGAACGGTACCAAATATACAACCTTTGCCCTCTGACCTCTTTGCCTCGCATACATTAAGACTGTCTGTGATTGATGGCTGGTCATGATTAGCCAGATTGAAATTTAAACAAACCTGTGACGACCGTATTATGGAATCGCTTCAGTCTGCTGGCAAGTACTAGGAGCAGTAGATAAAAAACAGCTGTAGAATGCTGGTAGCAATGTCAGTAACCTTCTGGGGTCAAGGGGTCAAGGACACGACATAACCAGCAATAACAGACATTACAATCTATTGGGTGCCAACCATCTACAATTGAAACAGTCTACTTGGGTGAGTGATAATAGAGTTTAACGTCGCTGTGAGTCTACTGTGGAACAACCAGCTGCCGTTTACACTACAGTCTATTGGGAATCATAGGTATTACACTCTATTGGGCACCAACCATCTACAATTGACATTAAGTCTACTGGGGAACAACCAGCTGGCATTTACACTATCTATTGGGCCCCAACCATCTACAATTGACATTAACAGTCAATTGGGGAACAAACAGCTGCCATTTACACTACAATCTATTTGGAATCATAGACAGTTCAATCTATTGGGCACCAACCATCTACAATAGATACAACAGTATTTGGCACCAACCATCTACAATAGATACAACAGAATTGGGCACCAACCATCTACAATAGATACAACAGTATTGGGCACCAACCATCTACAATAGATGCAACAGTATTGGGCACCAACCATCTACAATAGATGCAACAGTATTGGGCAACAACTAGCAGCCATAAAAACTACATTCCATTGGAAACAATACGTACATGTACTACACTCCAGTCTATCAGACCATTACCAGCTGTTGTAGACACCTCCAGAAGACAACTATCAGGGCAGCTAGTCTTCCTACATAGTACTAAGTGTATTTATGATTTGTGAAGTAATGTCTATTTTAGTAGTAGTAGTAGTAGTAGTAGTAGTGATTGAATTATTGCTTTATGTCACGGCAGGAATATTTCACCCATAGGCGATGACAGTAGTAGTAGTAGTAGTAGTAGTAGTATATACACTCATATAGTGCAAATATGTCAATTAAATTATATAATCACCACTGTGGTAGAAATTCTGCATGACATATCAAAACTTCGAACGTAACAACAAAACAAAAAATATATTATATTTTGTTATACAATATTGATGTAGGATACAATTACAGCAGTGTTCCTTCATAATATCTATAGCAGAACACTTCAGTGAACCTAATTGTTAAAGAATGCTAACTTTGAAAGCATCGTAATTCATTATTTAAAGGGAATTGTTAAATATTGATAAAATGTTGCTTGGAGTCACTCAGAGACACAATTCCTAACTTCACTTGAAGATACTTGGAGACAATTCATAACTTCACTCAGAGACAATTCATAACTTCACTTGGAGTCACTTTGAGACAATTCTTAACTTCACTGGGAGACAATTCATAACTTCACTCAGAGACAATTCATAACTTCACTCGGAGTCACTCAGAGACAATTCCTAACTTCACTGGGAGACAGTTCCTAACCTCACTCGGAGTCACTGGGAGACAGTTCCTAACTTCACTGGGAGACAGTTCCTAACCTCACTCTGAGTCACTGGGAGACAGTTCCTAACTTCACTCGGAGTCACTGGGAGACAGTTCCTAACTTCACTGGGAGACAGTTCCTAATTTCACTGGGAGACAGTTCCTAACCTCACTCGGAGTCACTGGGAGACAGTTCCTAACCTCACTCGGAGTCACTGGGAGACAGTTCCTAACTTCACTCGGAGTCACTGGGAGACAGTTCCTAACTTCACTGGGAGACAGTTCATAATTTCACTGGGAGACAGTTCCTAACCTCACTCG
>JAULBP010036272.1:0-13419 GCA_032355345.1 Lepetodrilus pustulosus
CCCATGTGTCTGGTTAAAAATTCCATTTGGGTGGGGTGGGGGTGGTGGGGGGGGGCGTGGGGTGGATACAACGACGACTATGTGAAATGGTCCCCAGGTGTCTGGTTAAAAATTCCATTTATTCACATGCAGGCCTACCGATGAAAACTGAGATTCTATGTTTCATGAAACTCACCTGTTTTGTGTAGCTGATCTATTTTGTCATCGCACATGGGTGAAAGGTTCCCGCAGCGACGTTAATCTCCATAATCACTCGCATCTATTTTGGGAAGCTGATGTATGTTTTATGAAGCAGGTCTGTGGGGAATGATGTAGATTTTACATTTTCAGTCATTTACCACTTAACTATTAACTCGTCAGGTTCTATGTGGAGTGTGATCGTATCAATGTTTTGTGGTTTCTGATGTTAGTTTTAATTGGTGGGTCTTACAGAGGTGTAGAGTACAGTGATAATGTGATGATGATAATGCAAGGGTTAATGTGATGACGATAATGCAAGGGTTATTGTGATGACAATAATGCAAGGGTTATTGTGATGACGATAATGCAAGGGTTATTGTGATGGCGATAATGCAAGGGTTATTGTGATGACGATAATGCAAGTGTTATTGTGATGATGATAATGCAAGGGTTATATTGATGACGATACTGCAAGGGTTATTGTGATGACGATAATGCAAGGGTTATTGTGTTATTCCAGAAACCTCCAGAACCCACAGTCAGAGTCCCGTAGTGCGTCCACCTCTCCAGCAGTCTCCCCTAGCAACCAGAACCCAGACAGTCCTAGCAACACGCAGGTAGGCACCACGAATGAGAGCTTGTAGCCCAGATGACTACCAACACCAGTAGCGAGCGAACTGAGTTTTTCAGAATACTGTGCAATGCAATTATCATGTGCTGTAGTGTGGGTGACACATGGTGTTGGCATTCCAGAATTACAGGAAGCGGCGTTAAACAATAATCGGCCAATCGGAATCGTGTACCATGCAAATATCATGTACTGTCGTGTGGATATGCCATGTTGGCATTCCAGAATTGCGGCAAGTGGTGTTAAATAGTAATCGATCAATCAGAATAGTGTACAATGTAAATATGTGCTATCCTGTGAATGATATTAGAGACCTTATTATTTTTTCAATGTCCAACTTCAAATGCGATAATTCCTGCATATTACATCACACAATATTGTTGATCATGTGATGTTATTCACGTGAAGATTCTAACTTACACCTCGACTTGATCCAACAAAAATATGTCGTAATACGCAGGAATTCTCGCGCCTAAAGGTGACCATCTAGATGTCTCAATTGTTTCGGCAAGAGGCACTAAACATTCGGTACTGCTTCCAAGATGGTTGGTCGCAAGAGGTATTAAGCAATAATCCGTGTACATTTGCAGAAGCGGGCGATCGACGACATCGTAGCAGAAGTCCCGCAGCCCAACAAGAAGCAGAGGATATCCCACCACGAGAAGAAGAAGGAAGGTCTGAAATCCAGCGACTGGCATCACCTGGCACATGACAAGCGCAAGTCCTCATCACTGTCGCCCGACGCCAACAGGGAAAACAAGGGACACAACGTTGATAGTAAGTTTCTCCTCTCCATAGGCATAGGTTATAGACTTAGTGTATCAGGCCGCAAAATTGCATAACTTTTTGAGTGCGATTTCATGTTCAGGTTAAAATTTTAGACTGATTCGTGAACAAAATATTTTCGGTTTAGCGTGAAATCGTACTAAAAAAAATAATTTAATCTCGGGGGCTCAGGGTATAATATTGTAACGAGGATGTGGATGTTTAAAACAATACATGCTGAATGATGTTCTGATAATGTTAACTTTTATGCTCACTGTGAATATATACATTGTTATATAGTAACTATTTCACAACAGGGCTGTACTGATAACGTTGTTAAGCCTTTGTGGAGGCAAATCTGACTCTTTCGGGGTTGACAAATTGTTTTCCATGAAGGCATTACGGTAACGTTGTTTATGTATATAATAACTTTGGGAAAATGGTTGTTGTTACATAGCTCATGGCTGGCATAAATGTGAAGAAACGCTACTAGACTACTACATGAACTGATATTGTGTACTGTCGATATAACACAGACTTGAAAGTGTTATATTGAGGGCACACTGTATGTCCAGTCAGTGCTGTAACTAAAGTACGACCCTTTCATAAAAGTTTAGCCCAAGCAATACATTGTTTATTTCCTTTTGTTGAAGATTGCTAGTTTCCATTAATAGAAACACACCTAAGCTGGTATGAGGAAATGTTTGTAATTTTTAATTTGATGAATAGTGTGAGATTTGTTGTCATGTGTTTAGTGGGCGAGATCTAGGGAAAAGCTTTATGTGGGAATGTTTCAATCCGGCTGCTTGTCTGTGCTAAGTCCATGCATTGTTGTACTAAGTCCCAAATTTCTCAGCAACCGTCTTTGAATATGTCAATTTATCTCCTAATTTGACCGACACTGGTTATTAATTGACTAACAAAAGAATTATTATTAAATAATTACCAGCTGCGTGTTGTTTATCTGTATTGACAATTTAACATTTAATAAATATGATTTCAATCAAGAAGTGAAGATTCACCGACGTCCATGCAAATTTAACCCCCTGAATATCTGTGTGTGTTTTGGAGAGAAGCAGTTGCGCATCACTGCCATTGACTGTGAGTGTGTAATTCTACATTGTTTGTCTGCCTCTGCACATTCTGCCTGCCCGTGTTGACTCGAGGTTTAGACGGCCAGCATGGAGGCAAACACGCTCCGTCGTTATTGTCATTTCCCATTTGCTCACTAGGCTCCCCCTGTCCCTGTGTTTCAGATAACGGCAATGAGGTGTCTTCCAATACCCCCAGCTCCGACTCGACCTACTTGAGGTAAGTGGGCCTGACCCGACACCGTGACCTGGTGGCGCAAACATTCATACACTAGAGTAATCTCCCTTGTATGTGATGGTGGGGCCCACAGCGTGGCTGTTTCTGCGTATAGGGTAAAATATCCCCAATGCGACCAGAGCATAACATACAAAAACTCCTTGACTTGGACTAATATTTGTTCATAATGTACAATAACATAAGTAAAATAAATATAGTATTTGATTTATGTTGCAGGATAATTACAAAGAGATTTTGATTTTAAAAACAACAGAATATTTTTTTATATTATTATTTTTTTGCTTACAGACTCCACAATTTTATCATTTATTTATGGAAAAGCTGTTGTACATTTTCTTGAAATCTTGGCCATGTGCTAACCCATGGAAACTGATGTCACTGAATTACAGAAAATCCAATAGACTACATTTCATCTTTCTTATTCTGCTTAGTCATGCAATGGGTGAACATATTCCTGCAGCAACTTTAAGCTACAAATCACCCACCCCTTGGATAATAATAATAAATGTAATAATAATAATAATAATAATAATAATAATAATACAGTGCCCCCTCGATATATCACGGTCCGATGCACCATGGATTCGAATAATATGTTGGGTCAGACGTGGATGCCATTTTTATTTTCGTTATTTCCCAGTAATATCGTATAAGGCGGGTACTATAAAACTATAACACAGAGGGTGTCACCCCAACTTCAACGTTATATCGAGGGAACACTGTAATGTGAACATTCATTGCACCAATGGATCTGTGTTCTCTCATTTTCTTTCTCAACTCCCTGAAGTAAATAAGGTAGTAGGGATAGGATACTTGTGCATTACGTCTGTCCGGTGCTGTTTCAGAATGTACACGATGATCAAGAACCAGGAACAGAGACAGAAATACAAGGCCGACTTTAACCTGGAGTATGAGGAATACCGCAAGCTGTTCGACAACCTCGATGCAATCGCCAAAAAGTTCGGAGATCTCGAAGTCCAGATCTGTCAGACAAAAGAGGGATCTGAAGACTTTGAGGTTTGTGTGTTGCTTTATACCGGGTGTGTTTCCGGAGGGTCCGTGTCAGGTATATACTTCTGAAATATTTTGCCGTCCTGTCCGTGTTTAACTATATAGCCAGTGTCTTTAGCCGTATGTCATTGGAGATCGATCGATAATTTATGTATGCTGTAATCTGCCTAGGAGTGGAGTGTCTTAATTTAACCTCCTCTCTGCTGAACTAGGCTTTGGAACTGTTCCATAGGACATCTCCAGTTGTGTGTATTTCTTTACGTGACAAATCCACACCGAGTCATAGCAGTACATTATATTATGGATAAGTGTGCACACACATTCCTTCTCAAATCCCTGTGTAGTATACAATCCAGCCTGCTGTTATAGACATTCGAAGGTTTAGTTTTAAACATATTTTATTCACAATAGAAAAGGACTGGGTACAAGTTACGTCAACTTAAGAAAATCTGCGTACATGATATCTAATTATTTTCTGAAAGACTTGTTTATAAGTAAATTATTAAATTACCTTTGCTCATATTTTTTTTTCTATCTCTTCTACAGGCATTAAAACATAAGATATTGGAGGCGTACCAATCACAGAAACGTGACCCCAAATTCATTGAACAAAAGAAGCGCTACGACTTCCTGCACAAGAAGCTGGCACATATCAAGAGGTTGATACTGGACTTTGACCAGTGCAGCTCCTAGCAGTGCTGGGGCCTGGCAGTTGTGCTTGTGAGATTCCAATGAGCATTAGAATGATGATGTAAAAGCTCCTTACACCGTCATCAGTTTCCTTTCCGTTGGATTTCCGTGATCTTTCCAGGCACGTCCCCGGGATGGGCCAGTCAGTATTGAGTCTCTCAGTGACATGCTCTCTATGGTCAGTCTGTCATCAAAATCATGTATTTAACGATGTACATAGCATCAAGATGTACTTTATTGTTTCGAGTCGGGACTCGTGTTGCTAGTCAATACTTATGAAACTAACCATGTTGGATTATTATTATTGTTTTTTTTTTCTTCTCTCCTGCGAGATATTGATTAACCAACAGCAATTTGTTGGGATTTATTTTTTCGCCAGCGGTTTTTCATGAATGCTATGAACTGGTCGTTTTTATGTTTGATCATCGTGGATTGTTGTTGGACTCGCCTAATTAGCTTACAGTGATACAAAGCTTTTAATTATTTACTTAACATTTTTCAGGTAACCATTTTCTGAAACAAATCAGAAAGATCTATTCTTAATCGGCCCACACCTTGTTTTATGTTCTCATAGCATTATTTTCAATGGGCACACTTTGAGAAGACTTTAACCACCTTAGTTCACTGTTAACATCAGTAACTAGTATGTTTTCATTATTATTATAAAATATCAAGACATGTTTTGTCACACTGTAGCCAATGATGGTTAGTTGAAGAGGTCCAAGTTTTCAGGCAGTGTAATGCTATTTATGTAGGAAGAGATCATGAGATTGCCCCCACCCAACACCCTTGTTCTCCCTAGGAATGTTTTGCATCTACCCAGCAATTAGCAGCCTGTCCACCTAAATGTATGTCTGTCTGTCTGTCTGTCTGTACGTACGTATGTTCATATGTATGCTGAGGGCAAGTGTGTGTGTGGCTTGTCCATTTGTCTGTCTGTCTGTCTGTCTGTCCATACAGTGCCTTTATCGCTTGGTCACGTGCATGTGATGCGTCGGTACGTGGTGTAGGCACGGGCGGTCTTGGCTTCACGATAGCTTTTGCATCGTGATATAACCCAGGACAACCTTCATGAATACTAGATGGAGTATATTAATTTTTTGGTCAAGTGCTCGCCAATGACTTGAAATCTACTCTTGACATAATTTAAGTTAATTTATTCATTGTTTAAATTAAGTTCCGGATGCTATTTATTGTGACTACTTGTTGAAAAATACATGTAAATTTATTTGAATGTGGGGTTTGAGAAAGCACCTGCGAATCTATGCTTGTGAAGAGTGATGCTATCAAACATTGAAACAAATACCACATGTAAACAAATCTAATGCGCATTAATCAGAATTTGGCATAATTATTGTGTACTTATATTAGGATCATGTCTTATGTATTGTTCGTAATTTTCTCAACCACAGCAATGTTTGTTAGTTTTAATCCGTGCTATTGAAAAAAAATGATCAAAAGAGTGGCAACTCTTTCCTGAACAAACAATAATAAAGTTGTAGCTGATTGCATCAATATAATGGCCAAACCAAATATTTATTTATTTTGTTCATAACTTGTTCATGTTTAACTTAACTATTTAATTTTGGAATCTTCTGTTATCTTTTTGTTTTTGTCAACATATTTAGTAGCAATTGGGCTGTAAAATTCTGTAATTTTTTCGAGTAGTTTAATGATAATTATGTCCATAAATTCAGAATCTTGTCGATATGAGTGGTTTAATATAAAGGGAAGTAATTCTTACATTAATGATAATATTTATATTTCCTGAATTTTGTTTTAGCAGCATGTAAGTTAAAATATAATGTAAAACAGAATGTAACCATACAATAACTATTTCCTTATTTTGTGATATTCATTTAGACAAAATTAATGTTTATCATTTATGATTGATATAAAGTGAATGATGCAGCCATAAAATCATTACAATGAAACCAAGTGTTGGTGAGATGAGAATCATGAAGGAATTATGTTGTATTGCATTATGTTAGTCTGTATAATCATGGGCTGATTTGTTATCGACTAATATAGCCAAATTAATTGAATTTATGTAATTTTCAGTGAAACTATAGTTAAATCAAGCTCTTCCAATTATTTTTTTAGAGTAAATATAAACTGCTTCGTTGAATGAAGACCTTATGTTGTAGCATTTTCAGTTAAAACTAGTAGAGTTTTTTTTTTTAAATCTCTAGAACATTATTACCACATGTACATCAAAAGTACAACACCCATCAAATTACCTTCAATGTTTATAAATTAGTTATTGGCACATCAACACAATCAAATGTAGGTAAAATATCAAAAACAAACATAATAACTATACCGTATTGAATGCTGAATTATGAAAATACTGATTTCATTGTATTCCTATAGTAGTTAATAATAATTTCAATAGGTACTATTAATCAAATTTTGAAACAAGTGTTTTAGCAAGCCTTTGGTTGTAGTTTAGAGCTACACATACTTAGTTAGACATTGGTGTATACCGTACAAAGTATAGACTGGTACACACAAGCAATAGATCTGTATAGGCCATGATAGGGACCAACCAGTTCAGCAATGAATTGTTCATTCCACATGCAAAACATAGAATGTGGTTCACAAAGAAAATGATCAGATATGATAATTGTATTTAATTTACAAGTTCAAATGTCTAATAGAAAAGCAAAAGAATTTATAAAAATAAAAAAAAGTGCTATGAATGGCTGTTTTTGAAATTTGAAGTTCATTAACATCCGTATGTTGTATCCAAAAATAAATAAATTGATGTTAGTTATGATTAATAATAAATGTTTGTGGGCATTGAAGAAATGGCATTGGAGTACAACTGATGTCAAAAAGCAAAGCATTCTCAAGCTATGTAGTCTACAAGGATGTCTTCTGCTTCACCTTGCATTCCACATATATTGTGATAATTCTATAATGGACATTTATTAAATTAAGCTTAGTAGACTGGTGTAATCGTTGTGCCATATAATTATATGCTATCATATTTAGCCTGCTTGCATATGCATAGAGCGTGCATGATCGTAGCCATATTAGGAGTTGTTTTCCATGCTGTGAAACAAACCTGCGATGTTCTTCCGTGTGTAAAACAGCCTCACATTCATTGACTTGTTCTACTCTTAGAAATGGTTGCCCATAATACTCTAGTCGTCGATTCAGAAGAACTACATTGTGACATTCCTTTATCAGTGCTTTCTTGTTTGGTAACCATTACCATAGCTTCAACTTGTTCATGTCAGATATACACTGTATACAGCAACTGTTTTGAAGTCTAGGTAACCCCCTGGTTTATGACAGAATGAATTCCCTTTGCTGTAAACTCGCATTTTGTTATTCAAGGACGACATACTGTATTCACTTTTAGGATATCCAGCAACCTCTAAATGTCTGCTGTCTGCAATACATTTTTTGTTTGTTTTATCTGACCACGTCTCTTTGAAGAGTAATAACTGATTCCATTGTGGATTTATTGTATGCATTTGTCTCCCTTTGGTCCTTTCCGACTGTATACGTGAGTGCTGGCAAGTGTTACCATAGTTACTGTTTGCGCGTGCTGTGTGAGAGAGTGGTTACTTGATTTTAAATTGTAAATATCCCCCGAGATTTCCCCCCGTCTTATGTACATAATATTTGTGAATTTCATTGAAGCTTGCATATTTGAATAGTCGAGCCGACTATTTTGTCACTGTGCAGACTCGTTAGGAAAGTCGAGAGAGGGCTGTTTGATACGCAATTCCAAATACTGTGATATATGTCTATGGAAGGAGTGACAGGTGGATATATCAGCTGAGTGAACTGTGGGTGGTTATGAAGCGCGATACAGGCCCAGATCTCATACTTGGAGAGCTTGGAACTAGATGAGATAGATGTGTGTGAACTAAGCATAGGCTGTCTACATACAGATGATGCAGCACGTGGGTTATGACTGGAGATGTGAGGTCTTTGCAATAAGTTCTGTATGTCAGATGTAAGCAATGAAGTGCAGAGAGGCCACCATTATTTTTTAGGACTTTTTGGAAACTACATTTGAAATAATTTTAGGAGAAACTTCCGTAATAATTTTGTGAACAACCAACAGGTTGAGTATGGTCTGTAGGATATACTTTTATGTTGAAATATCTGAAACAATTTAAATCGTAAATATGGCAAAATATGGCATAACTATGAATGGAATTTCTTTCGAGAGATGTTATCAAAATGTGAAAATATCAACCATGGAATTGTTGTGAAGCTTTTGGTTGTGATGCATGGCGTATCAAACAATAATCGTCTCCGAGGTGATTGTCAGGTCTCTCCATGACCAGTTCAAACTGGTCTGGACTAGACAACATAGTCTCCATGACCGGTATATTCCAGTTTAGTCTTGATGTGATACACTGCCCTCATCTATTCCTATTTTAATGCTTCTTTGCTTGTCTGATGCCATATACCCAATATTGAATACTTTCACTAGGGTGATGGTTGCCTTTGTAAATGTATACTATAAACAAATGGTCTCCATGATACTCCTAATCACCGACAATGTGACGTGACTGCGTTTTAGCGGGACGTGCGGTATCTGTGCCACTGGTGACGGAGAATATCTATAACTCCTTGAAAATTGAATATTAATCTATGAATACATATTAAGATGGAAGAAGCGTCCTGGTTAGCACATCGTATGGCAATAAGGAGATGCAGATATTTGTACTGCATTGGACTACAGTTCGCTTAATTCAGTCTTGGATGTCATTTATGCAATAGAATTTGTTCTATTTTTATGATTCCAGACAAATTTTCCAGTGGATAGCTTATTGCTTAATCTTGTATTCTTGTGACATACAGGCAATTCAGATCTTAATAATGAGGAATGTGTTACATTTTGCCCTCCCTGCCTTCCACATCATGTTCATTATCATTGTTCAGCAAATGGATCTGTAGTATATAACCTGTCCTGTTTACATTCACGTCACACACAACATACCACATTGTTGACAGTATAATATGTAAAAATATGTCTTATGATGTAACCTAGCTTTCAAGTATTGATCTCGCGTCCACAGCCCAGATATGTGGAAGTTGTTTTTTTGTGTGTGTACTTTGGCCCTTGTTCTCGTGGACACGAAATGTATTACGACGGCAATTTTGTCTAGTTCTGAAGACGTTGGCGCCTACGGGAAGACGTGGCTCTATAAGGCTGACAAGTTGAAGCTGGCTGCTATGATGGCACTCGCTGATAGCTTTGATGATGGTGCAAGTTGCAATATACTTAATTGCAAAAGTCATGCAACTATCATCATGGCATGCAGAATGAGTCGTGAAGTGAAACTTGACTTTGTGTACTGGATGTTCCGGTGTCAGACAAGCATGAAACTGACATGCAAAGCATTCATTCTTCCTATGCAAGGGAACAGTATTGTACACTAATATAGTGCCATTTTAATCATATTTTTGTTGCCTTATTTCATATGCCTCTATTTGTCTTGGCTATATCTTACTTATGTATGGACTGTATCGCCCACCTTGCTGCATCCATAGAGCTTTCCTGTGTTCTCAACTTTTAGAAGCCAAAATTATCCAAGTTTGCCTCTACTATTGATGAAACTCGTAAATTCAACAAGTTTATCCATTAGTATGGTATTTTTTATTGTACTGATCTGTGTAATCGGTGTACAGAGTAGTTGCAATTAGAGAGTGTTTGAATCTCATCACACAATAATTATCTCACAAACTTGGTAATCAAGATGTCGTCGTTATGTTTGGGAGTATATATAGGTCAAAGGTTAGAGGTAAACTATATTGTAAATACTTCTACGCACATTATTTAAAAGATTTGATCAATTCTTGACTATTTCACCATGGTGTGTTGGCGTTTTTCAGCAATTTAATTAGGTTTAGGTATTTAGTTTATTAACGGTTACAGTAATCTTCAAGAGACATTGTCCTGGTAATTGAAATGTCCCTTGTTTCAAGGTCAATGCCTGTTTAGTGGGCATAATTTGATATCTTGTAATAGAAATACTAGATTTATTTTATGGCCAAAGTCATGTCGAGATAGGAATTTCATATCAGATGTTATTGTCTTAAGTTTTCAATTATCAAGGTCATCCAATCTATACAGAGAACTTTGGATTGTATTTTCACCTTGAAATAATACAGTCTTTCTAACTTAAGTTCATATTACTGTAGAGCATTTGGACAATGTGCGTGTTGACAGGTGTCTAATGACACACATTAACAGGTGATTAACATTGATGGTTTTGGATAACAGTGTCACTTGACAAGAGCAATACTAGTCTCTGGAAATTTATGGATCTTTAAAATGAAGAGGGCATTACAAACTGTATCATGGACACTTTTGATCTTGAAGACTTTGATCATTGGATTGCAGATCTGATAAGTTCCACAGGAAAGCTCGATGAATTTACACAAGGTACTAGTATGCATTTTCTGTTTTGTCATTACATTATTTTGTGTATATTTAAATGAATTGATCATTTATTACCTTCCAGTGTACAGATGCTGAAGCTAAATAATATATTGTTTTGAAGAGTGCATGACTTTGACAAGAATCAAGTCACTTGTCCTCATGGCATTGTTTATTTATTGTTGGAAGCTCTTCAAAACTTGCCCATTTGCTCTCGTCAGAGATGTCTGGTCGTTATGGAGCTCCCACTGCTTCAGTATAGAAAGCAACCTCCTGAAGAGATTTTATGCAACTTCTTCCCGGCTGAAATATCAAATATTTCCTCAATAAATGACATGAAGAAAAATACCCTTTGTATTTGTTTTTATGCTTTGTTCCTCGTGAACGTGTGTGGTGACAGTCGAGTACGTCCTCCAGTGTTGTCCTGACTGGGTACCGTATGTTCAGGGGGTCTTGTTCCTGACCTAACGGATATTTAACGACATCGTTTAACCCTCTCCATGCTGCAGGCAATCGGAGATGGCCCTACACAGCAGTGTATGTGCATAATCCAGCAGGGAGAGGTTTAAGCGTTGTGGAGGATAATCTGCCTCTTTTCGGGATCATCAAAATTTCCTCCTGACGTTTACCGTAGATTTGGGAACATGGCCCATGGACTGCAGTCTGGCGGATTTCGGAAAAGAGTCCAGTCATTGGAAGACTCCGACATGTATAGGACTTCATGAGAGGAAACTTGTAAAACATGTTTTTCCTACTTTGTCTTGCTTATGCAATGGTGACCAACTATGGACATGTCCGGATGGTGCACCCATCTGCTAGATAACTGTAAAGATAAACTAGGCACCATCGCTTCCAGTCAATCATATTTGATCACAGGACTTTGAATAATTATAATATCTATATAGTGTCTATTACTGTATAGACAGATGGTCACACTATTTTATTATGATTATTCAAAGTCCTGTGATGTGATGTACGTACAAGGAGTCTTGCGGGTACTGACAATGGTCACATATATTGTTACAACGGCTACTAGCTAGTGACCAATATGACGATCTTCCCACAAACCATAAACAAAACATGAAAACATTTGTAAAACTTAGTCGTCTTGAGGATATAATTAATATACTATACTGCAATCATTCTCTCCCGACATCGGCATGACTTCATATGTACTGCACTATGCATATCCAAGAAACTCATCTTGCCTGTTTAATGTCTTTCAAATGAATGTTAAGACGACACGACGGTATCTGTCTATTTCCAGGATATACTATGGAATGTAGATCATTAGATGTCTGGATAATTTGGTAGAATTGTTTGGTGCTTTTTCTTTCGCTCGATCAGTGAATTATGAATATGCTCTATACTAAATCGGTGCATACTTCAGCTTGTGAAATGTATATGATATATCGCGTCGACGTGTGAAAGTAACATATTGGAAATATTGGATTAATATATTTACGTTGAAAATCAAGCCTAAACTGCATACAGTGGTACTCAGATCAGTTACTATGTCTAAAACATCTGACCCACAATTATAAGGTTGGATAGCTATTAATTACTTTACGCACTAGTGTAGTTATCATTCAATATGGCTATGCTAATGGTGGCTATTACTGTATGTCCCAACGGTAAGATTTTATCAGGCAGAGAACCAAATAATAAGCAACTGAGAGTCTTGGCATATACAAAGAAATCGGGCTATTGAACTTTTCAAAGAATTCTATTGGATGTTTCACATCCTGAAGGCTTGTCGTGTAACCCATGGTGCCGATATAAGCCTAGGTATCCTTTCACGAAGCTCTCTTATCCACTACTGACAAACTTAACTCCACTACTGAAAGACCGTTGCAGTGCTATAACTATCGGCAAGAGAGCGCTATGGTATCGTAGTGGACAAGAGAGCTTTGTGAAAGGATGCCCTGGCGTGCAATTTAACGTGTTATACATATTGACTGTATGCAGATTGAGGAATATTGATATGTGCACATGTCGTGTTTATTTAACGCTACTGAGATAGTTAATTGACTGGTGCGTCCTATACATGGAACTGTGCTTCAAGGCTCAATTGATTCGTATGATCGACAATATTATGAAATCAGATGTTCTGGCTCGAAAATACACGACTGCAAGGAAAGATGACATATATACATTGTAGAGTATATCCTGTATGAAACCGGGCAATGCCAGAGTAACATTAACTCTAACCATAGCCAGGCGTAGATCGATGGTAACTTTGAATTCTACCGTTCCATGTGTACTCGATGGTAATCTTGATTCCAACCTCACCTAGCTTATTTTAAAACAACCCCTATCTGTTGCCTTCTTAAAGGGGCAAGATCATACTTGCATAGGGAAAAATGGTCACTATCGGGGTTATTACATATTCTGAAAGAACAAT
>JAULBP010036383.1:0-13418 GCA_032355345.1 Lepetodrilus pustulosus
ATATTATTATAACTGTAAACTTAAAATTCAACTGTATATTATTATTATAACAGTATACTTATATTATTATAACTGTAAACTTAAAATTCAACTGTATATTATTATTATAACAGTATACTTATATTATTATAACTGTAAACTTAAAATTCAACTGTATATTATTATTATAACAGTATACTTATATTATTATAACTGTATACTTAAAATCAGTTAGCGTTTTACTGACGGTCGTTGAAAACAACATACCGTTTAACAGGAAATATTAAACTTTCAAAGCATTTATACGATATTACTGAGATAAATTTCAGTAAAATCTAAGTTAAATTACAGGCCTGAGAAAATAGCATTGAAACAAAGTAAAACATTTAGTGAATGCTTTATTACTTTTATGAAACTAGGCGTAGATAACGTTTCCATAGTGTTCACAAGAATTCCTTTAATAATTATGCGAATGCAATGCACATTATTCAACCTGATCAGAGAATCTTTCATTATCCATAGATAATAAAAACACACCCCAAAAGAAATACTTCAAACAAAAAAGTTAAAATAAAAATAAAAATCGATACCCCAACATTATTAACATGACTGTGTTTCTCACATTTACAAATAACAATACCAATGACGACAGAGATATTTACAATACCAACCCTTATACTTGTTTAATTTGAAGGGGTAAACTCGCGGCGTCATTTTCATGAATGCAATCTTAACCCTTTCTAATACCGTGGAGATACTGGTCATTTTACGGTATGCCACCATCTGTAGCTCTCTACGATGTCTGACATTCATGGACAAGACGTTATCACTCCTGGCGAATCCACCCCCTACAGGAATGTCCTATAATCTATAATCATGGTAAACAGAGTACTACACAGTGTCTTCAATAGGTAGGCGAGTGGATAAGTTTGTTGTCATACTTTTATACAAGTAACGCCATGAACAGCAATGCGAAAATACCGAACCGAGTCACTGCCATTCCAACGAACAGTACAGTAATCCAAGACAACGACCAAGATAAAAAAAATTTAGCATGTGTTTTAAGTTTTGATTATTTTTTTCCGTTCGTAATTCAAATAACTCTATAAAGAGTGAGGATACCTGGAAACGATATATCGGTTTTTAGTGATCATAAAACATTAAGTGGCCCGTGTTAACAGGATCACTGTGTTGACAATACACAGGCGCCTTTAGATGTCAAAATCTTCATGTAGAGGATAGTGTTACCAATCAATACCATCGAGATGTCACATTCCTATGTCACTGAAAGACGTCCAACTATAGCATCACGGCCAACTATTGACGAAGGATTATAATACGAGAGAACACCTTTCTAGATATGAGAACTACTAAACCAGTAGCGGAGATAACAGATCGTTTCCCACATGGAAATCCTCCACATTTCATTGTGGTTTCAATACCGTATACCATATTTCTTACAAAGAACGGCTCATTGACCTCCAGCTAAGGTCAACACTATAGCAAGGACTACCGTAATAGTACGACAGGCGTTAAAGGCATACAATCACAGATATTTATGGTCGTTTTGGAAAAGATCTTAGCTACAACTGCACAGGACATTCACTTGACATACATAAAATCATGTTTGTACTTCTAAAAACCTTTCTACCGTAGTATGGTAGACAACATTTCACTGCAACCCCACGATAGATTGAATCGAGTGTATAATATGTTCTAGTCAGACTGTGAAACCAGTCAAGTTGTGAAATGACTGAAATTTTCATTGAATTTCGATATATTCAGACAATTCTTAGAATTCCTAAAATGAAATAAATGACTGCCTTTATTTGACAGATGGACTAGCATGAGTTTGATGAACTGAAATGAAGATAATATGTACATTTGTTTAGTTATTCATACGATTTTATGTGAATAATAATATAAATGCGTGCAATTTTGTGTGAATAAATATACAAAATCTTAATTTTCTTTCATCAAACTCATGCCATTCTATCTGACAATTAAAGGGAATAATATTGTCTTTTCAGGCTTTTTAAAAATTGACCTAGTGAACGAAAATGCAATGCAAATTTCAGCCATTTCACAAAATGACTGATTTCACAATCTGACTGTAACATACTGTATATATACTATCGGTCTTACTGTGTAGTGGTGTATATAGACTATCGGTCTTACTGTGTAGTGGTGTATATAGACTATTGGTCTTACTGTGTAGTGGTGTTCTAATATACTATCGGTCTTACTGTGTAGTGGTGTATACATACTATCGGTCTTACCGTGTAGTGGTGTTCTTATATACTATTGGTCTTATTAAGTAAAGTGTTTTAACCTACAGCGTATAGTTGTGTTCTTATGATAGTGTTGTATCGCCAGTGTTCTAATGGTAGTGTTGTATCGCCAGTGTTCTAATGGTAGTGTTCGTACAAAGCAACTCAATGAATGTAGTAATGCTAGTAATCTTTACTGTGTGAGTAGTGTTATAACTGTGTGAGTAGTGTTATAACTGTGTGAGTAGTGTTATAACTGTGTGAGTAGTGTTATAACTGGGTGATAGGAATGTTACTGCGTAGTTTTGTTCTTCATGGTGTTCTTACTGCGTAGTAGTGTTCTTAGTGTGTGGTAGTGTCACGCTCTTCGACAGACTTCCCGCAGACAGACGCCGCGAATACAGTGAGACTGAACTAGATACTAGATGTACCAGCTGCTGGCTGTTTTAGATATCTACCAAAGTAATTTACTCCATCGATTGTCAGCTAATGTTACGACCTGCGCAATGTGTCGATATGTGAGCTTTCCCTGTCGTTTGTCGGTCTGAACTCGACACCAATTACTCTATTGTCTCCAGTAGGATTACCAGCTGTAGGTAATGGCAGCGAATTCCACACGAACTGCTCTGCCTTGTATAGACCAGAAGAGACAAGTCATGTGTTTAAAAGCTTTCGTTGTTTTAGGTGACCCGAACACGGTGTTCTAGGAAATAGTCGATCATATCTGTGTTCAGAATAGCAAACAACCCATATGTTGTCAAGGGAACAGATTCTCGAAATAAACAATCGTTTGGTTTGTTTTAATTTTACACGTTTATGCAATAATGAAAGCATTGAAGCATGACATTAATTATGTTTCTGTCATGCGTGTAAAGTGGCATCATGGAATTATTTCGATTTAGTAGTGTGTTGGCAACTTGGGTTCCAGTCCCAAGATCAACATGGTCGCGTTTCAAGGCGCCCAACATTGAAACATGTTCAGGGTATCCTTTCACAAAGCTCTCTTAGCCACTAAGAAGCTGGTAGCGCTCTCTTAGCAGTGTATTAGCTATCAGCAAAGAGAGCGCTACCAGTATCTTAGTGCATAAGAGAGCTTCGTGAAAGGATACCCTGGTATATCTTCCATGTTTCCCACCTTGCTGTGATAAACGGGTTCTCGCAAAATGTGGTCGCTAATTTCGAAATGCCGTCGGTGACAATATAGCTAGTATACCCATTTAGTACCAATTAAGCATCCAACACATCTCCCAGTAAACCCCCAAGGCAATGATTTACTTGTCAGTGTATACTTCTATCACATGATTATACACCTCATTTGGCCTTTACTCGGTGCACCATATAATCTCGCCTTACCTACTGAAGAAGTTCTAATGTGTAAGACGCGTATATACTGAGCTTTTAGATACGACATAATTCTCAAAATAAACAGCGATAAACCGTCCTTGTTACTGAAAAAGATGTAGAATAGCTTTATGGAGATCCCCCTGGAAACATAGTGAGTGCATTAAATATTCATAGAGATTGAGGTATAGGATTTGGAGGGAGTTTCATTGTCATACAATTGACTGGACTTCAGTTTGACAAAGCTATTCCCTTGTTATTGGTTATACAGCTTAGGAATGGCCACACCGCTGTTTTCCATAGCAAGGATTAGAGCGACATCGTTAGTTGTGGTCTGAACTGATTTCTTATTTTATAGCTAGTTGTATTCCCAGCCATAGACTGAGCGCAGTTACGATACGCGCATAACTGATATTAGTCATTAGTAAAATAACATAAAAGAGGATACCATTATCTGATGTCACTTCTGGAAGAAGAAAAAACCTGTAATATTTATCATGCTTAAACATTGCACTGCTACACAGAAAACAAGAATACAATTTATCTAAATATCCCACGGCACAAATATACTGAGGAAACATTAATCATGGAACATGTTATAGTTGTAAGCAAGAACAAGAATGATTCCCATAACACGGAAAAAATATATTGTCTATGTTGACAAAATCCAGTTTATTAGTCATCATTTCAATAATAATATACTGAAATGATATCTAATAAACCGGATATTATATAAACACACACCTATTTCAAATGTACCACTGGGCATGGACACTAACACACGCAGTGGATCATCCATCTCAAATCAATATCATCATATGGATGTAAGTCAAGAAGAGTCTAGATAGCATATTAAAGGTTATTGCCCAAGCTAAGAGACAGAACTACTTCTATTGCAGGCGGTCTGACGTTTATCGATCTGACGACAGTACAAGGCACACTTCTTAGACCCATAGCATTGTATTTAATTATAAACGGAATTATCTCAGATTGCAGAGTAATTATGCTAAATAATGATATATCAATATAAGTATATATTATCACATGATGGCCGCTTTGATACACTGTCAGATGACTGAAACATCAAGCGACACTCACTATCTGTAAGGGGGTCGTCGCTTCTATATTAGCTACCTATTTATTCCGCACAAGTTGCGATTATATCCTTTATTAACAATATGTATTATTTAAAAAAAGAAAAAAAAGAATATTATTACATGTATAATGCCAAACCAACTAACAATACTCCACTCTACAACTCCAGCTAGTGCGTAAGTATTCACATTTAGCTGACTTTAAAATATAGCTAACATATGATCAAGAACCTAAAATGTAAATCGACCTAGATTGTGGCACAAGGATACACTCTATAATCACCATGTGCTTGAAAACAAATGAGAAAGTCGCGACAATCCGTGTGTAGATAATGACTTGACAGTCACAGTACTGCTAGTCCCCGGGCATAGGATACGACAGTAGGCTCCAATAGCTACCGATCTGTACAAATGGTCGGGCATGATTATTGCATTTGAATATTAGTTACATTCACCAGTACAGTAGCTGTAGATATTGGCGACATTTTACACTTCGGCTTCAAAATACAGTACAATTAAATGGATAATATATTAAATGTAATATTTATTGAAATTACTTTGTATGACTCCACAGTCGTTTTACCCAACTAAATTTATATCATTGCACTTTATAATTTTCATTCAACTGCCCCCTTTGCTAATATACTACTACTACTACTACTACTACCACCACTACTACTACTACTACTACTACTACTACCACTACTACTACTACTACTACTACTACCACTACCACTACTACTACTACTACTACTACTACCACTACTACTACTACTACTATAGGTATCCTGACACTCAGAGGTATTTATTACGGAACAGGTACCTCTGGTGTGAGAGAATGTACTATAGGATGCACTGCCTGTAGAGTGGCAATACAGTTACGTCCTTGGTCTGTCGCAGGTTTACTGCAACGTTCAGCGCTACGGATGTTGCGGGTTTCGTCCTACCCTTAAACTGGCAAGACGTCATATGCGTGATTGATTTGGCATATGCGCGTTAGAGAGTAGTGGTGGTTATGCCGGTTGATAAAACACTACACGAACTGCTTTATTAGTGACATAGACACATACAAAGGCATGAACACCACGTAAATGGTTCCATAGAAGCGTATGAATTGAATCCGGAAGCAGACATTTTGGTGTGAATCGTGTGATAAAGACGTCATTGGCATCTCTGGGTAAACAACATATCTCGTGCATAGACACGCGGGACTATCAGCACTAGTGTTTCTGTGTCTCTTTAGAATTCAGCTACCCACAACATAACGCCAATATATTCTTTGTAATCAGCTATCGATGTAAAAGTGTGAGCTGAAAATAATGGCTGACTCGTCTAGCAGTACATTCGGTGTGATGGTTCCTCTGATACATGGACTGGTGTCCAGTGTGTGTATGTAATGGCCAACATTGTCCAAAATTGTTTCGTGAGATATTTATATGAAGTTATCATTCAATATATCTTTCTCAATATTGGGGAATAACTGCCAATTGTTCTACCAAATGTCCTCTCAATGTCCTGTCAATGTCCCGTAATCTTTTTTACGACCGCCATGTATCTCATCGTTGAAGCGAATCGACGATCTTCGAGCTCTGGTTATAATAGTACGACGCCATTTACAAGTTCTACTGCATTCGTTCAGAACAGAGACTTCTCAAAACATAAACAGGAAAAGGCCACGAGGTCAAGGTCAGGGGTCAACGTGACGCCCGCATGGCACGCGCGCGGCGTCATTGGAGACGAGAGTCTTCTGCCCGTACGAGAAGGTAAACACGGAAACGTGACAATCCGAGAATTGGCGAGACTGGACGATCACGTGATCGGTGATCTAGTAACCTTTGTCCTTAAATAACATGGAGTATTTTCAGACCGAGGTGGGTTTTTTTTCTCAACAGGTGACATGACGCGATAGTTACCGTGTCCAGCTGAGCAAGTTTACTTTTCTAAGTTTTAAATGTTCATGTATTGATATTTAGAAACGTCCTTTCGTACTTTACCGTAGCCCACTCGGATGATCGCTATTCTAGATTACTTATGTGTCAATATTTATAATATACACAGGACTACACTGTAACGTATGAGACCGACATATTTATACAACATATTATAATCATAGCATGTTGATAACTAATTATAAGAATGCATTTTAATTAAAGTGTATTAGCGTAGAAATGATACTCATAGTTAATCATTAATTTATATTTTTAATCAATCAAACTTCAAAAAGCTATATGATGCTCTTCCAGTAAAAAGGAAACATCTTGTTACTTGTAAACAACTATCATACATGTAATCCTTAACAACAAGGTAACATATTTCATACACCAAAAAGAAAAATGGATGATGTCTTATCTAGAATTAGTTGACTACGTATTGTAATAATTTGAGAACTCTCAGTTTCATCCAGTGGAATTAAGACAGTTTTTGCCAAATTTTTCTTTCTTGCAGAACCATTTTTAGGTGATTCAAATTATTTACCATTTTACAAATCACTAATCGTAGTATTCGATTGACATTTATCTTTAAGACGATTCTTCCCCAATAACACGACTAAAGATTTAAAATGCGCCAACGCAACAGACAGCGCTTTCAGTTACGTAAAATCTTAAAATCAATATAACAGTTACCTATCGACCGTGTGGCTAAGGGGGATTCTTGCTTCCCCATCACGCCCGCGTTACGCAATGCGTAGTCCTCGTCCCATCTGTAACACCACCGTATCGATTGGGAATTTTTCTTCCAAGAATCGGACCAAAAAATAAAAAATGAAATAAAAGCCGCATTACTTGCAGAAAGACGTCGGCTTGTGTGCCACATAACGTAAATGAATGACGTTGCACCGTCGAGGTCCCAGATATTCGCGCAGTGGTTCCTAATGGAGTAGCAACGACTAATATTTGGAAGAAAGAGCAATATGTTGCATATGACTATTCGATCTTAGTTTTCGATTTACATTTTATATTATTGTTTTCGATCTTTGCTTTCTGTCTTTGGCTTGAATCTTTGTCATCGAAACCGATTTCTTTTTCGATCATTGTTTTCGATCTATATATTCCATCTGTGTTTCCAATCTGTTTTCGATCTTTTATCGGATCATAAACAATCTATACAGAAGGAAAGGCTCGCAATACTCCCAGAAGGGGAGGTCGGTGGGTGGGGGTGGTGGTGTGGGGTGGGGGTTGCGGGGGGCATGTCATCAATGTTATAACCTGGTTGATTTCCTGCTTTGCTTGATAATGTGTGGAAAGTGAAATATGCTTGGCTCGTATTCATGGTCGTCAGAGTGAAGGAAATCAGTAGATCAGCTTATTGTAGACTGTTGAAGAATATATATTTAAAAGTTAGTCCTGTTGGGAAAATAAAAACCAGCCATTCCAGTCGATAAGATATGAGGGTTACATCTGAATTGAATCTAACCTAACGCTGGTAAGAAAGTGAAATGATATAAAATCTACCGGCATGAGAAGTAGCGTATAATATCCACGATTAAATTAATAAATAAAGTTCCAATGCAATACTATGGATTTATACATCCATGTCATTTGCATGTCTGAAGTTGCAGACTACTACATGGGGTAACAAGATTGGCATCAAATCAACACACATTGCAGCTATAAATACCATGTCTAGAATGGCAGCGCTATCATATACCTGAGTCGACACAGCCAGACATCACCAGTAATAAGCACAGGGACTTGTAGAGCGGACCCAGTATATCTACGTCTGATTTGTCAAAACCAGTCAACAAAACCTTTTTTAAAAACTGAATAAAAAAAATCATAAAAATTATCCGTACGTTTGTTAGACTAATAATGCATAACATTGCATTCAGTTATTAAAAACAGCCCAATTCTAAATTTCAGCATATTTCCATACAGTGGAATACTAGAAGGGGAGCAACGCGCTATCAAATCCATATACATTCTGAGATACTACCCTACTCGGGCGTTCCCGAATACGCACAGGTGATTGGCTGGCATATTAGCGCTTATTCTTGGGCTCGTCCTATTTTTAGACTTCGGAAATTCCACTTTCGCAATAACCTTCTGTTATTATTTGTGTACTGCACTACTACGAAAGCAAATATACCAGCCAATCACCTGTGCACCAAATATAGCGCGTTGCTCTCCTTCTAGTATTCAACTGTATGGAAATATGCTGAAATTTAGAATTGGGCTTTTAATAACTGAATGCAATGTTATGCATTATTAGTCTAACAAACGTACGGCTAATTTTTATGATTTTTTTTTATTCAGTTTTTAAAAAAGGTTTTATTGACTGGTTTTGACAAATCAGACGTAGATATACTGTGTCCGCTCTACAAGTCCCTGTGACCGGGCCTTAAGTGGGTGACACATTTGACTTCTCTACAAGTCACTGGGCCTTAAAGTGTTAACATCATCCATAGCATTGCTGACTGTAATCTGTGGCGAGGAACTAACACAATAAAGAAACTATACAAATATAATTTGTCTGACGGTCAAGTGTCCGTTTGCGGTAAACGTTGTTACAGTTGTGGCTGGACGAACGTAGGGACATGAAAACATGTACGCACCGTTGGCAATTATCTGAAATAGAACGGAACGGTAAAGTGTTCAACGGAGGAGAGGAGAGGAGAGGAGAGGAGGGAGAGAGGAAGACATAATAGGAGAGGAGAATGGGAATGAGTAGGAGGAGGAAGAGGGGAAGAGAAGAAGAATAAGAAGAAGAATGTTTATTAAAACCTCATCGAATATCGAATATAAATCCTCTAATTTGATTGCTACACAGATATGTCATTGGTAGGTTTGACCCTCATGTCACGATCTTTTTACCAAAATATTGAGTTAGTTTTTACTAAAACAAAACAGTTCGTAATCTTGAGGTCTGATTATGTTGTCAGTTATTAATGGCATGCCTCAAAACAACTTTTAGTTATTATATTTAATACTAGTAATTATAATTATGTATAGGTAGTAGAAATATATCGATGACTTTACCCTGTAACTACTGTCCTCTGCACAGATGGTGAAGTTGAACTCTTGACCCACGACATAGGGCCAGCTGTCAGTATATCGTATCTCTGGTCCCCATACTTCTTGTATAAAGGTGTTCGTGAGAGAGGTATTAACGTCATAACCCTCTTTGAACCGGGAACTCACAAACATGTAGTGTTGGCTGCTGTCTTGTGGTTCTAACATAAAGTCAAATCTGAAAACAAACATCACTATAGTATAGGTTACAGAAAATGTTGTACATTCATTTGCGATACTGTATCTTATCATCAATGTTATGTCGCCACAATCCCTTTCATTGATCCACATTGAGTACAATTCGATGTTCCAAAGAAAACGTACTTGGAGCTAAGATCATGCTATTCATAAAATAGATGAAATTAATACAACTAGCAAGTGTTGGGGAATAAGTTCATCAGTAGCGAACAATGTTTCGGTGGACAAATCAAACGAAAGCAGTCCCAGATAGAAATGTATTTGTCCATTATAAAGGTCAATCATCTGGGATAGTATTCGGTTAATGGCACTTAAACTAACATGCAAAAGAAACTGATCACTTTTAAATTAAGTTTATCTGAATTAAAACGACTGCAATAAGTTTGTAAGTAATTATACAACATTCGCCAAAACAGACCCTGTTTTTAATCCGAAAAGTAAATGTGTCCAGATTTAGTGAATTTCGTGCAGTACTGAAAACTGTGGACAAACAATGAATTTGCTAAAGATGTCCGTGCATGAATGTTGCTTAAAGGTAATACTCTACCAATGAATCGAAAGCGTCGTGACAGCAGGGGAACGTATATAAGATTGAGTTCCGAGAAAGTGGATTTGCACGCCTGAGATTGGTTGAAATTGTGAAAGCACTTCATATACTGTGGATAGTATGTTTGGTATTCTAAAAACATGCCAGCTTTATATTTACAAATGAAATAATTACAACTTGGATCCATTCGTCTGAGGTGTCTACCTTTAAAATTTAGACACTCGAAACGACAACTGTTTGCACGGTCACCTGCTTCCGGTTACTGTCTACACAAAGAAATGCTGGAAGAAATATTTTATTTGTAAGTTTCCAGTCTCAATGGAAATGCCCCGCGGTGATTACCACTGAGTCTTAATGACATGTTTAATCTACCTTCTATTAAGAGAATAACGTATGGAGTCTTCATTTGAAAGATGAACTACACTGTAAGAAAATAAGACAATAACTTGGTCTATGACATTATCAACTGTATTTCTAAACCAAGTTGTCGTTCACTATGATTTGCCATTCTGATAATATCTAACGTATACCATCCAAGTTGACGTATCACAAAGTCATAGTATGCGTAATTGCGAATATCAAATATTCCAAATTCAGTAATTGAATTGACTGCCGTACATGTCAGAATCATTCTCAGATGATGCACGACAATTTAAAATATCAACTTCATAGACAAATCTATGAACGCTGAAATCTATTTCTGTCCTTTATCATAAACCCATACATCCAGCCTTTTATTTGACATTGCTTAATCATTCTTATATGTATTGTCAATGTTTGCTCACTGTATAAGCGGTGCATACGGGTGAGAAGTTCCCATAAAAAATAACGATATTTATTGGATATCGATTTTGACATGGACAATTCGTCTTCTTAAGATGATTGATTCAGAAGATAGCACAATACACACCGACTGTTGGTTCCATCACCTCTGCATGCAGCTCACTTCAGTGGTGATTTTAAAATAGCTTCAGGGATTAAATGCATACAATCACAGCTTCCGAAGATCGCTTTTAACAACAGTTACAACAGTGCAGTCGCAAATATATGCATAGATTTGCATTACATTATTAAAGTCCACCAGTGATGTATGCCAAGGAATAAATTCATACAATCACAGATTTCGACGATCGTTTTAGACAACAGTTACATCTACACTTGGCTTATATATCATCACTTTCCTTTAGAATATTTGCCGTAGCAAATCTGTTCATAGATTTACGGTATTAAATCAAGGAAATTTGAAATAAATATCGATAATTTCCTCCGGATTGCTAAACCTTGTTTTAATTATGATGTTATCAGTTTACATTCGAAATATTCAACATGGTCTGTTCAGTCCAACACATGGTACAATGTTTTATATACGGTACCATGTCGATCTATACGGTACTTAGACAAATTCTATGTAGCTAATGGCATAATGTTTCTATTAAAGGTTACTATCACGGCTGGTTGACTTATATAACGGACAAACTAATTTCTATCTGAGACTACTTACGCTTAATTTGTTCACCCAAACGTTATTATTTACTGATGCACTTATTCCCCAACACTCGATAGTTAACAACAATTTAATATTTTATGTGAATTAAGGCTACGGACTAATAATAATATATTGTCTTTGATGCACTACCTGATATGTGAAGCAATCGTAGCTCTTTCGTCGTACCACTTGAGAGTTATGTCCCCTTGCGTTAATATAATGAAAAAGAAATACCTACGATTGTTCAGGTTTTTATATACACGGAATGTTGGAATTTGCCTACCATACAGCGGTGGAAAGGCTTTTGGAAGTAAAAACATGATTATCAAGTGAATGTATGTTCCAGTTGTAGCTCATGCTCGACCGACAGCAATAACACACTGGTCTGTGTATAACACATACTGATGTAGTATCGCTATCGTGAGAGAATGGTTGTAGCTTAAAACTGTGTGCAAATATATATTTGTCTAACTTGATATATGACCGAGAGTTTATAGATTCATTCGGTATATTCCAACGGTGTTAATTTAGAACTGTTCAGACACGAATAATGAATTGCACAAGGAATTAACCTTTTATCTGTAATATCTTTCTGGACTGAAATAGACTTGCAATAATTACTAAGCTTTTAATGTAAATCTCTGACAACGTTGTTGTGCAAGCCGAGTCGCGCCGAGAGAGCCATGTAACTCTTCTTGTAGTGACAACTGCGCAGTGTGCAACCCCATTTGGCTTGGGTTTATATTTATTTATTTGAATTGTTTATTATATACTGTTATCTGTGTAGATCTGGTGTAGGAGGGAGGTTTTATATCGGCCAAGCCGGTGGTAATCTGACAAGTAGTTGTTGAGCATGCAGGTATGCCTGTTGCGGCTGATTTACGTTGAGCTCATTTGGATCTGAACTGCCATTCCTTATCGTATTCAGGTTAATTTTGGCAGTTTAATCTTAAATTTCCCAATTTGTACGTACGATATATTTAGATATTGTTCAACGCCATATCTATTTCTTCAACCACGTGTTGCGTATAACCTACACACACGCATACACACGCGTGCAGAACGTACGCATGGGCATACAGACAAAAGTGGTCATTTATAGAATTATGAAAATAACCATTATCTGGAATATTTTATGTAGTGCATAATTAGGAACACGCTAAGGAAATATTTTTATAATGCCACTTGACATTGATTATGCAGTGTTCATTCACATTTTTTTTCTAAATTACATGCATATGCATTGGCGTTCTAAAATGGGAGAAATTTACCGCACAATACTAATAGTAGAACCTCCACATTATAAGCATACGTAGGACCTCCTATTTCTAATATACGTAGCACCTCCACATTCTAAGTATACGTAGCGCCTCCACTAGACTGTCAATAGTCTCAGAGGATGAAAGTAAATTATTTGTAATAAATTCTACTGATGTATACTATTTGAATATGAAAGGAGCCTCTGAATTTCTTTAACCTGTTCCCCAGAAAATC